>OX328098.1:6796971-7040396 GCA_946811185.2 Hippopus hippopus | reverse complement strand
CTGCAGCACCTACACAAGTTTTCCATGTGTGTGTTTTTTATAATATTCATTAATTATCGAACGGTATTAGTTGAGATCAGAAGATACATGCGTGTCTTCCGGTCAAAATCCATACCATTCATCCAACTTGTAAGTATGATTAGAAGTTGATCTAACATACGTAAGGATATGGACTAAGATCAGAAATCACATCAGTGATTCTGATCTCAGTCCATACCTTTTATCAGAATCCATGATTTGTATGCTTTGGCAATGTTTTGAAGAGTATGGATCGTGATAGGGAGATACACGTATACCTTCCTAACCACCAATACCTTTCAATAAACTTGTAAAAAGAGTCATGTACATAAATACACTTTTATTTGCATTTTGTAAGTAGAGACCGATATAGACATGTCAGTATGAGAATTGTTAAATAAGCCTTTCCAAGTTGCAATGATTTTGGATTGATCGAGAATCAAAAATTGTCTTAAATTATGCTGGTATAGAAAACTCCGTGGAAAAAAAGGACCAATTGTCCCTTTTCTAACAATGTTTTCATACCTTGTCTAGTGCATACATGCACACTTGGAAAAAGTTAATAATGGTCTTTGGGTGCAGTGGGCTGGTGGTTTAATAACGAATAAAAGTGGCTGTGTCTATGTTCACGCCTTCACAGACAACTGAACTTTGAAAATCTTTGGAAAATATCTGCCTCAGGCTTGGTCTAGCAACTGCATACGATGCATCAAATATTAAAAGATCACCTCAGGTTTTGTCTTGTAATTCGGAAAGCAACAAAGGTACTAGTCGTAATTTGGTGATTTGTATTAATTATTTTTACACCTTTATGCTCCTTTAAAGTACAGCATATAGTCACTAACACTTTTGTATTGGGAAGATCAACATCTGCCTACATCGCATACTCTGATCTTGTTCTTCCCTAGCCGACTCCTCAAAGGATAAAATTTTATGTGTGGTTCAACGGTTAAGATATTGATTCTTATTACTTATGCTCAAGGTATCGGTCAGGACTAGGAAAATAAAACACACAAGAGCACAATTTGAATTATACATAAGCACGTTTATTGGTTATTATGACACTACATGTATCGCAGCAGAAAATAGAAAGGGAGAAAAAGAGCTTAAGAAAAACCTAGGTTGGTGGTTGAATCTGTTAATACTTGAATATAACACGTTTATCCGCTGAGATAAAACATTTTGGTAGATTTTTTAAAGCAACACCCCATCCAATTACAAAATACAAGAGGACCATGATAGTCGAAACCTCTCACCCGAATTCAATGAGGGAATATAGAAGAGATCCAAGCAAAGAACATGTGTGCCATAACCGTTCAATGAAATCATGTCACAAGTTTCTCATAACTTTTCTTTTAATTTGTACAATGGAATATATAGTGAAAATTTTGCAGTGCCACAGTAGTCATAACTTTTTACAATAATTACATTGTGAAGAGTCAATCTAAAGGAATATTTTAATAAAATATCAATGAAATCAGATAACAGATTTCTGAGAGGAAGCATTTTAAGGTATGTATAAAAGGCAATATAGTGAAACTTTTCAAATGCCACGGCAGCTATGTTCTTTAAAGGATCAAGATGCAGTGAAGAAATCTAACAAAGGTCCACCATGAGACATTTGTGCCAAATATCAAAGAAATCGGACTACAACTGTCGAAAAAGAAGAATTTCAAAGTCTTTATAATTAGGTATCTTATGGAACTTTTAAGATGCCACAGCGGCCATGTTTTTTTTTTTTCGGGATCAAGATGCCATAAAAATCTGGAAGGAGTAAACCAAGAGAGCATTTTGCCTTATATCATTGAAATACGATCACAGATTTCAGAGAAATAGCATTTTAAAAAATGTACCATAGGCAATACATTGAAGGGTTTGAAATATCACTGCAGTCATGTTTTTTGAAGGATCAAGATGCAATGAAGGAATCTGAAAGGGTTCTACCCAAGACACATTTTAAAGTCAAGAAGACTTTTGAAGTTAGTACAAAGGCTGTGTAGAGCAACTTAGGAAATATAATGGCGACCATTTTTTTTTGACGCATCAAAAAGTTTTAAAGAATTTGAAAGGGATCCACCCCAGTAATATTTGTGCTTAATATCATTGAAATTAGATCAAGGGTTTCTGACAAGATTTTTAAATGGTTGTACAACAGGCTACAAACTTTTTAAGATGCCACAGCAGCAATTTTTGATAGGTCATAGACATCTGTAGACATGCAATAGAGGACGTTGACTTGAAAATCTACCAATGGGTTTCGGAAAACAAGTCGTTTGGAGAAATTTTGAACGGATAGACAGACGAACGGACGGTGAGTAATCACAATATTTTTCCTCGAGCACTTCGTGCTCGCTTGAGCTAAAAAAGCTCACCAATTTCAGACGGTTAAACATTGCCTTATATCAAGTTTCTGCACTTTTAAATGTCCAAGATGATGTAAAAATGAGGATTGATGAGTTTTTTCACCTATTTAGTTTTTTAAGCTTTGGCAAGCAGTAGATTTAAAATCATTGTATACCAACAAATCTTAAAAGGAAACAAGACTATTCTAAATGTCAAAATCTTACTATAACATAAAAAGGAAACAAGACTATTCTAAATGTCAAAATCTTACTATAACATAAAAAGGAAACAAGACTATTCTAAATGTCAAAATCTTACTATAACGTAAGCATAGATGACCGTAAAACTAGAACAAAGTACACATTTTCCGACAACAACGGACACAATAAATCCTAATAAATGACCACTTCTTGAATGTTTAAGACAGATTTTGAAAAAACACGACAAACAGTATTTAGTGTTCGACATACTTTTTCGGCCAAAACAACGGACGTGAAGAGATAGTCACGCTAAGTCGTTTAGCGGAAAAAGTAACGCTTTTAAATGCCGAGACCATAAAGATTTGCGTAAATTTTTCAAAGGAAAATTAAAAAGAAAGCTCACGAAATTCAGACGGGTAAACTTTGCCTTTTCTCCAATTTCTGCATTTCACATCAGTACTGACACAACTTTCTTTCCAAAGCCACTGACTACTTTTCTCACATCCACCAGAGGTTAAAGGCGAAAAAGCGCCGGAAAGACATTTTGCCGCAGCCGGGTATGGAATCCGCAACCTCCTGGTCACAAGTCAGATACGCTACCAATTGGCTACGGTTTGGTAAACTTAACAATCATAATCGTTGCATAACTCAACTTTTCCCAGTCAGACTGATTTTGTGCTCATCCAATTTCCAAGAATTTTTAGAATAGGTAAAATTTCTGGACAGGCTGTCTCTTTTTCATAATGTTGGTATAGAAAACAATATGGAAAAAGAGCTGATTATGAGTAATAATTGCTCCTTTTCCCACAACGTTTCCCAATGCATTCGACGAAAGACTAGTAAAAAAAAAAGAAATTGAATAGGAAATGTTTAGAGAAGTTTAACGTATTTTTCCCCAAAATAATGATGAGGAATATGCGGCTAATATATTTTACAATTATACTGCACAGAGGGCAATAGAGCAGAAATTCTCGTGCAGCAGACTTACGTCAATTTATACCAACAAATCGTAAAAGGAAACGAGACCATTTTAAATGTCAAAATTTTACTTTACCCTAAGAATAGATGATCGTAAAACTAGAACAAAGTTCATATTGTATGACAACAACGAACACAATAAAATCTGATAAACAAGAGAAAATTTATGCAAAGCATCAAAGTCGCCCGAAGGGAGTTGTGTAATACTTTAGCGGGAAATACCAGACAACCAACAATTCTCAGTTTGTGTGTGTGTCGAGTGACTGCCGGCCTGTCCAAAAATTCGTCTGTTTCTATAAATCTTTTGGAATAGTATCATAATCTGCCCAATTAAAGAAGGTGCGAGGAAATGGATTGATTTCATGGAAAAGGGGGAACTATGACATCAACAGACGGCTTAAAGTGGAGAAAAGTAAAAAGACGCTTTGTGATTAACTTTGATTTGTCTAAAATAACTACAATAAAATAATTACGTCCTTGAGAATACCCGGTATGGTGTGAAATAGATGCCAGTACGAAATGTTCATGGTGCGAAACGTCTATGATTCAGAACGCTCAGCTTTAACCAATCAGAACACTACATTTGTTCGGAATAGTCCATTCCACAAAACCACTTTTGAAAGAAAAAAATAGAGGGTTTTTATTCGGAATTTTTGTGCTGTTATAAGAAATTATGTTGTATTATTTCTAGAAATTATAGTGGACATTTCAACTAGGACTTATAACGTGAAATAGACGTCGGCTTTCATGCGAATTAAGCATTTATCTTTCATCCTTACACCCCAATCTAAAGGAGATGATACGATATTCTCAACAGAAATATACAAAAATTTCAAAGGCTGAAAATAATGAATGCTGCCGTTCCCTATCCACCAAGTCTAAAAACTTCTAAAAATACATGTATATGTAGCTCGCTTCTGCAGGGCGACTAATGAACCTTTCGTGAATATTTAAAGTAATTTTGGGCAAAACCACGACTATCAGTATCAAGAAATCGACATTTTCGGCCAACTTTAAATTTTTGATATTATATATTTGATAAACTAAGAATAAAGGAGTTTACGAACGTTTATTTCATAAACTTGTAATACTATTACACCCCGCCTCCTGCAGTAAAACAAATGTCTTTCATCCCACAAGCGAGTTGTTTATTGAATGAATGATAGGTGACTCAGGCAAATGCTCCTCCCAGATGCTAAAAGTATTGCTCAATTTACTACACGCGAGGCGGAGATAAAGTTCCCAGGGTTTTAAACCATGAAAAAAATCTTTACAAAATAATTCATCTGGCGAACGTACATTGGAAAATGTTGTAAGAAAAGGGAAAATTGCTCATTATGGGTAATTTCTCCTTTTCCGACGATATTTTCTGTCTTATAAGGTAAAATACCCTTTATTTCAGGTGTGCTAGTTTTTGCCAACTGCATATGCTTTTAGTACAAAAGTGGTCATTCATCGCCCTTGAAAGGTGTAATTTCTAATAAGCAATGTCCACAGGTATAAATCAAGACAAGAAACAGGAATATGAAAAGCTTTAACTCATTTAGCAGATAAACCTCGAGGTAGAAAGCTGTTGAAAACATTGTGTGAAGAGTATAACAATGAAATGAATCGAGCGTTTTTTTTTTTGTTAGATTTTTGCGCAAGTAGAAGGTTCAACCCTTTACGAGATGACAAATTTTGGTCTCGTCTAATTTGAAAGCATTTGCAGACGCCAGTACAACTGTGGATCAAATAATGGGATTTGTCTGTAGTAGGGCAGAAAACATTATGGAAAACGGAGAAAATGCTCGTCACGAACATTTTCTCCTTTTCAAACAATGTTTTCAAAAGCCTTCAAGGTCGTAAAAACCAGGGTAAACGGTTAAAACAGTTTGTTAGTTGTATCCATTTTTTGACCCGTTGTTGATACGTTGTTGTTATTTGTGTCTATTTTCCGTTGTTGTTATTTGATCCGTTGTTTCCATTGTGTCCATTGTTTGCTACTTGTGTCCATTTTTCGTTGTTGTTATTTGATCCGTTGTTGTCTATGCCCATTGTCTGAAAAGATAGAAAAAAAAAAGTACATATCTATAATTTAGCCACTATCTGCCAATCATGTGCTGAACGTACTGACAGACGTGTGCATTTGATTGATTATTTTTATGGTGTTTAATCCTGTTTTCAACATTATTTCAATTATGTAGCGGTGGCATATATCTATGCTTTCCTTGAGTTTCTTTCATCAGTACTCCACACAATATTCTTTCCAAGCCACTGGCTGTATTCTCAATCCTCGGAAAGAAATTTGCCAAGTCGGGAATCGAACCAGCGACCTCCTGTTCTCAAATCCTGTATGCTACCGACTGAGCTACCGGGGCTATGCGTGTTATTGGTTTATTATAATCTAGTTTAAGTTTAACCCTTCTACCTGCTTACAATGTTAAATGAAACTTTCAAGCCGATGGTAAACACCTGAATATTGCTATTTCAAAGTTACATTTTGGAGAAAATATATCCTCTTATCGGAAAGTGTAGATCAAATATCAGACGGCACGCTCTGTGCAGTCTGAGATCACTGAAATTATGTTGAAAACCGCGTCAAACACCATGCTATCACTTACTCAATATCTAATAGCACAAGATGTAGTTAACTATTTAACTGTCTTTACAAAACGAAAAATTTGACCCTCATCAAAATTCAAAGCTCTCGCAGACCGTAAACTAAAAGTGGCTGAACTGATGAAACTTGATTCCAAAAGGGCAGAAAACAATGAGGGAAAAGCAGAAAATGATGGTTACCAGCATGTTCTCCTTTTCCCGCGATGTTTTCAAAGAGATTCTTCCCCAGTGTCGTTAAAACTTGGGATTGTTTGGTAAAGGGTTAATTTTCAAGACATAGAATAACTGTTTAACATAACAGTTTAACTGTACACAATAATCTAAATAATGAATGACTGAAGGAATGACAAGGATTCCCTGTCCAGTGAGGGTTAATGTAACTGGGATTTGCTACAGTTACGTACAAGTAGGTGTATCTATTCATAATGTTACAGTGGTGTAGGAATAAGTGATTCTCTGCGTTGTATAGGTCACTCAATTTACATAATTTATAAGCAAAGCTCTTGTACCTTATAAATGACATCTTGTTCAGTTTCAGTTTATTACCTTGTAAGACGACATCTTCAAACTGGAGTGGTAGAGATTTAGTGGTTTTTGTCAAAATTGTCATATATAACAGAATTAAGATAAGATTTCTAAAAGAAAGAAATATTTTCTGTGGGGCAGTATTTGGCAACTGTGGGTTTTTTCGTTTACTTTGACTCTGGGTCAGTCTTGATGCCTATAGACTAGCTTCACTAGTCAAAAATGAATTCTGTTATGTTGTCACATTTTCAGTGTTAATATAAATGCATGTACAGACAAGTTGCATCAATGTCTTCCAATACTTTATTGCTTTTAATTTTGGTATATTTTGGTACACGTAAAAAAACAAGTAAGGCATTATAAGATTGCCGCTGTGTAGGAAGGAGAAAGCTTTTATGCTTTACATGACAGACACGTGACCTTCTTCCCACATTTTCAAGTCGCGTGATCTTTTCCCGCGGTGTTCTCTTTTTTAACGAAATTCTTTTGTGTGTGTGTAGCTTTATTTGTATAATGAAACATTACAACTACTGGAAAGGTCATTTTCAATCAAATCAATATAACAAATATTTTTGGAAATCGTCAAGTAAAAACAAACCACGTTTATTTCCTATTTCAGTTTTTTTTATTTCGGTTTATTTATAAAACAATCACGAAACAGACTGTGTATAAGAACAATTTCGCAAAAAAGCATGGAGTTAGGCAGCAATTTCTGAGACAGTCTGCCTTTTAAACTCACCACTGTCGGAGAGGTCTGATGACCTCTCCAATAAATGTAAGCCCGTACATTACGCAGTATTACAGTGCCGAAGATCATGAAATTTACAATAACCCGGCCACGATCCAATCATTCTTATTATTTTCCACCATCCTGTATAAATCACTAGTATTATCACGTTTGCTTTACAGAATGTTTCTACATGTCTTGTATGTTTTCTCACTTTTTAAGTACCTTGTTTTCTTCAATTTGTATGAGTTTTTTTTTTCTTTCAATACCAAGTGTATGAAATTGTACTCCTCAGTCACTGAAAGAAACAAAGATTTACCATTTTACCACTTTAAAGGTGAAGATCGAGATCAGACTGCACTGACTCTACAGTGTTCGCAGGGGACGTCCAAAGTTCCTACTAATAGGAATAGGGTTAAACTGGTTCTCTACAGTCGTCAGCATAATTTTATATCATGAAGTCTATAATTTTTTCGAGTCTGTCGTTTCCCCATAAATTATCAAATGGAAAAGGAATATTTCGGGCGACAATAGAAAGGAACCCTGTTTAAGTTACTAGTCACTCACTTAAGCAATAAACATTATGATGTACAGATCTGTGTAAAATAAATTACGAAAACAGAAGAAGAAAAAAACGGTGGGAGGGGAAAATATCAAAGCACTGAACACACTGGTGTGGCATTTGTCAAGGAAGCCATTGTGTGGAATTAATAATATGAAAATAAACAACAGAAATAGTTTTAAAACATTAGCTTGAAAGTCAACCTACTATATAGTCATGCAAAATTCGATAAAGAAGGGTGTAATCTGGTGGGACGAACAAGT
Organism: Hippopus hippopus; assembly: GCA_946811185.2. Taxonomy (NCBI): domain Eukaryota; kingdom Metazoa; phylum Mollusca; class Bivalvia; order Cardiida; family Cardiidae; genus Hippopus; species Hippopus hippopus. Next base: position 7,032,179 of record OX328098.1, on the reverse strand, counting down.
CCGGGCGATCAAGCCCTGGGACAAATAAGCCCAGGAATGAACTGGTTTTGGGACGAACAAGCACGGCATGTGTGTGTATCATTATGCCACTATACAAGGCCATAGCGGATTAAGCTATTTTCGATAAAAAGGAATAAAGTACATGTATTTCCACGATCGATGGCCCAATCCAATTTATTGTAATACACCATTTCCAATTTCATATCTGAGTGCAATAGAAACACTTGTTTGTCTCAAAAAAAAAAAATATTTTAATTGGGTTTACTTCCTTCGGTTTTGCGCAAACTACGATACATAATTTTCAAAATGACGTATTGAACTCATAGTGGCATTGTCTTCGACAAATGTCACAAATCTATTCCGAGTAAAAACTATTGGCCGTTTTTGAAAATAATTTTTATGGAAGGACAGTAATCCTGGTCGTTTCTGGTTTCAACAGCAATAATTTCAATTTTTTGAGACCGGCTTAATCTGTTTTCATTTTAGATCTTGTAATATTGATATTTATTGGAGTTTTGAATAATATATTGTTCTATTCCACCTCAAATCAGGATTTATAAACCCCAAATTACCAAATGTTTTAAAGAAAACTGTCAGATATTTACACTAGTTTCGTAAACTCCTTCTTCGTGAATTTGATCAAATTTAGAATTTTGTAAATAACAAAACTCAGGTAGCAGAACTTTTTTTCCGAAGACAAACTGCAAAGCACTTGCAGTATAACTTGTGTAATTTAAGTCTTTACCAGAAGACAAACGTTTTGTCTCGCCCAAACTGAAAGCATTTACAGGCGACAAAATAACAATTGCTCAAATGATGGGATTTTCTCTGGAAGGGTAGAAAACATTGTGGGAAAAGGAAAAGATGCTTGTCCTTTTTCCACAATGTTTCCAGAAGCCCTCCTCCATAGTGCTGTAAAAACCAGGGTTTATCTGGTAAAGAATTAATTACTAGTGTGTTCCTGTATATTAGAAAGACGGTGATTTAGAAGTTACCAGCTTTAGAAGTTACACTAAAAGGATTTTTTATTACATGTACTTAAAAGACGAAGCTAAAACAGGCCAACTATCGTAACCATTGAGAGATGAGAACATTAAAAAAATCTGGACGTCACTTAAGCAAAAAGTCTGCAGACGACAATTTAAAGTATGGTAAAAAAATTGAAGAAGGTTTACGGATAGGATAGAAAACATTGTGGGAAAAGGAGAAAATGCTTGTCAAGAACATTTTCTCCTTTTCCCACAATGTTTTCAAAAGTATTTACTTCAGGGTCGTAAAAACACAGATTTGAGTGTTAGTGGGTTAAGAAGTAATGTAAAGGCAAAAAAAGCATCTAAAATGTTATTTGGCAAGAGACTAATGAGATTCGAAAAGAATCAGGTATTGACGTCATGCATTTGTACAGTAAGGTCTGCCTATTTTGTCTGTTGTTCTCACCGAGCTGAAAGGTCGGAAAGAGTTGATCCTTAGAATAAAGCAATAACATTACAAGAATAGTGAAAATTTTCGTTGATGTAAAGTAAAAATTCTCATTTTCGCTGTCAGACTTGGTAAGGCCACTCTACAAGACTGAAAAGTTTCGTTAAAATCTGAACAAGATTTTTCAAGATATTTCATAATTCAGGGGGTCCCCATGAACTTCAAAGTAACTATACCTCCGATAACATACTAAGCGGACTTGAAACCCATTACTACGTGAGAGATTTATACTTTTTCTCCTGTTTTGTTTATCATAATCGGTTACGTTTTGAACATGAATAAAAGCAATGTAAGAAAAGTGGAAATCGCTCATTATGATGATTTTCTCCTTTTCCCACAGTGTTTTTGAGAAGACCAAGTAGTTCGTCTGTAAAAGCTCGGACAAGTGTGTCTGCTTGTTTGAAAGGATTGAAAATTTATCAGTAAAAAGAAAATTAAGGAAGTGGAAAGTAGACATCTCTCAATATGCAATTTCTTTCTCCCTATTTCACAATTATTTAAAAGAGTAGCAACGGCTTTCATGCACAATATAAAGTAGCACATGTATTAAATCTAGTTAATTCAATTATTTCTAGACAATTACATACCAACGTTTATCTGAAACTGACATTTGAAAAAAAAAAGACAAGTTAACAGTATAAATGAATTAATAGAAAACCGTAAAAGTTAACTTGTGACTTTGATTTATCTCCACTTATCACAATTATCCAGCGAGTAACCCCCTAATGCCCAATTTCATGAGGTGTGAATTAAATCCAGTGGTCTTTCGGGTTCTAAATCGTCACCGATAAACATGCTGCGAAATGACAACAAACACAACGTGAAACACTAAACATTATTTTTTAAATCATTCTGTTTTTTTTGTTTATTTTTTTCGTCTAAATATGTGTCATTCATACCTTAGTTTGCTTTGAAAGTCATCTTTTCTTCCTGCAGCCATTTTTCAAACTGGCCATCTTCATCTGTTAAAGTCAGCTTTCTCGTTTCTTCGGACACCTCGTGGGTTCTCTTGTCATCTTTAGCCTTAAATAAAAAGTATGAAAAAAAAGTTGTAAAAATTAAGTTAAGTCCTAGGTCACTAATACTCTCTCCATGCCATTGATTGCTTTCTCACTTGCATCAGTGTTTAGAGGTTACTTATACTACATTGTATTGAACCCTCACACAATAGTTATTTATTATACACAGTTTGGAAACGACATTGAAACAAGAGGGCGATCATAGCCCTGTATCGCTCAGGTGAGCTATCACTACCAAATATTTGACTTTCAAAATGAGAGGGAAGACTTGTTATCCCACTTGATGGGTGCCTTGTAAGATGGGAAATAACACAGTGGGTGTGAACTTCCTAAAGCGAACTGGACTATGGAGTCTGTTATACAAATTAAGTAAACATTTCAAAGTTTCTGAGTCAAGGCCGTAATCGATTAAATTGTAGAAAAGGCCATTAAACCCATACCCTGTCAAATGCTTGTTTACAATCCAAAAAGCAGACATATATCTTACTGCTATTTTCCTTAGAGAAATGAATAAATTCTCTCAAGGAAATGACAACATTAGACAGCCAATTCCATGCTGGAACCCCCTTGCAAACAATGTGGTTGTGGCGACGCTGTTGTTTGCATAAGACGCAACAACAGCTTTTCAAAGAGTGTTAATATACAAGATGTAAGGGTCATAGCTCGATAACTATCAGGGTCCTTCCGGTTCTTTTTTTTCCCCACCTTTATACCCAGTTACAATAATGCCTCTTTTCACAGCCAAGGGAACATGAGTAAATTGCAACATAACGGAAAGCATTTTGGCCAAAACCTGTTTAGTGCGCTCATTCCCAAAAAGAAAGTGATTGTGACATATACTATCTGCCCCGTGGGATTTGTTGCGTTTAACAGTCTGTAAAATAGAGGTGACACTATCAACGGAAACCTTCCGTGCATAGTTGTAGCTATGTGACTGTACTGAAGATAATAATTTGAGATCCTATCTACGTGTTTTTTAAAAGCACTGTCATAAGTAGGATTATCATCAAAAGAATACAAACCCCGAAAGTAATCACTCCAACTCTGCCTAACAGAACTGCTATCACGACACAAAGTGCCGTTAAAATCAATGTCAGCCCCAAGGGATGTATTAAAACTTTTCCTTTTTGTATTGACCAAGCGCCAGAAATGCTCTTGGTCTAATTCGATATTCCAGTGAATATCGTCATGGAGTTTGTGAAAATAATTTTCAACAGCTTTGCTATGCTTAGAGCGAAAAATCCGTTTTTGCCGAAAAATACAAAAAAAAGGAGTAAAGTGTAAAAAACACTGATATTGTAAAAATCTCTGGACATAATCTCTAATAAGAAATCACAACAAACACATCGTGCCATTGAAATGTGATGAACCCATTAAATATTACAAACGCGCGTAAGGTGCTGAATACATTTGAAAATATATAGTGGAAAAGGTTATAGGCTAATGTATGCAAACACATACATTTTCAGATTGCCCTATTTTCTGTTGGCTTTACCCTACGTTTTCCCTGTATTTACCTTACTTTTCACCATGTATTCATTTTTTTTCTTTTTTCCTTCTCTTCTAACATTGTAAAAATGTCTAGAGCAGCAATGTTGTTTACGCTAAAAGTCTCTATATGTGACACTGACCTATACCGAAATGGATTTATGTCATTTTTTGTGGTTGATGACGAAAATCTCTGTAGTTTAAGTCAATAAAATATTCTGATTCTGATGCAAAATAAATCTGGACAATGTGTATTGTACATTTGAATAGATACATGTATGTGAAATACCGAACAGATTCAATGACGAGTGGGCATCAGCGAACAGGTAACAGGTTACTTTACTAAAAGCTAATAATACTGCTGTTACCAACTATCATTAAATCTGTTCGATATTTCACATAGCTATGCATGAAAGGGAAAGCGTTGTACTAAATACAAAAGTTGGTCCAAACTGAAAATAAGCGTTACAAATAGCCTATTAGGCAAAAAACATTGCGAGAAAGGAAACAAAGCAGTTATGAAATGTCAGGAGAAACTTGTAAATTGTCATAGGACTGGCTGCAGTCACAGTGTTCAATATAGAGAGGGCCATTGACCCTCTGAAAATAAATAAATAACCTTTTTATTAGCCCTGAATTACACTGAAATGCCACGTTTGGGCTCTTCGGCTTTGGGAGCGACAGAAGTAAAGAGGTCGAGAGTAAGAGTAACGAAAGTACGATTCTTTATCAGAGTAGAAAACATTGTGGGGCAACATGAGAAATTGCTCAACAGTAGCAATAATAATACTAATAACAATATAATGATCTAATGTCACTTAACTCATTACCACACGAGAAAATTTTAGACCGGTCCAAATTGAAAGCATTTGCAGACGACAAAATAAAGGTGACTGAAAAATTGAAATTTGTCCTGGGAAGGGTAGAAAACACTGTGGGAAAAGGAGAAAATGCTGGTTACCAGCATTTTCTCCTTTTCCCACAGTGTTTTCAAAAGGCTTCTTTCTCATGGGCGTCAAAAGTAGGGATTGTGTGGTAATGGGTTAATTAACCAGTACCCACCCACATCCCCGCCCCCTCCCCCACAAACACACCGTAAAAAGTTGAAAATTTTTACAGCAGATTTTCCTAAAACGTTTTAACAATATTTCAGTGAAAAGTTTTAAAATCATTTCAAAAACCATACAAAAAAAACCTGGGTAAAACATTTTCTAGAAATGTTTTCGATGCGTTTGGAAAAAAAAAATGAAAGTGTTTTTAAAAATGCATCTTTGCTAACTGGGATACAGTTGTATGTATTTTGCCCACTTAAGACAGATAACTGTCCCCGAAGGCGATTTTAGTTTTTGATTGGTCGCCTCCAGTGCGCAGTAAATATCCAAAGAAGAAAAGAAGCACCGCAAACGTCTCATTATTTAGTCTAATAGCTGATGAGAGAGCACAGTTTATTGCAGGAAAGAAATACTGTAATCATTATAAAGTGAAAACTAATTTCGCCTTTTTTGTAGGAGTTTTCGAGACAACGATGTATGTATAAGTTCTGACAGTTCTAACCCATATCTTGTTAGTCTTTAGTCACCGATATTTAATTTAAATCAACACATTTTACTGCAGAAAATAAAAATACCCGTTTATCACGTAAACGGGGACAAATATTGAAGTTAATTTAGTTAATGATGAAAATATTACTGCTTTCAAAATCTTGTATTCAAAAGGAAATATAATTCTGAATGAGATCCAATGAATAAACATTCACCATTCAGCAAAAAATACTGCACTGTATTTATAACACCATTTCAGAAGATGAATTATGCACACCGTGAATGTAGGAAAATGAGAATTTGATTATAACTAGCAATTTCTCATTTTACAAAAATACTTCTACCTTAACAGAGAACCTAGCATCTTTTGTACCAAATTGAATGTTTGAATATTTCCAAGTCTAAGGCTTTGTTTGGTTCAGCCTAAAATCTGTGGTATAATTATGTGTTTTCTTTTCTTTTCATCTCCTTTGTGCCAATTTTTAAATATTTACGTGTGTAAAAGGTTTTATTTTGGTCAAGTCTAAAATCTGTTGTTTAATTTCGATGTCGATAATCGATATCATACGTAATGGTTCGGGAGTCGTGTATAATCGATTACCGATGGCCCAGAGTCATTAAAGATAAAAGACATAACATTACGTAACAGTAGCCCTGCCTCAAATTTACAGTCCTTGCCTAGATATCTGAATTTTGGTTTTACACTGTGAGATACGGCGAAATAATTCTTGCTTACATTGAGCTTTAAATTTGCAATGACTGAACTTTATTTGTCGGTTTGTAATTAATTTATTCTTCAGTTTAAGGATTAAATCTTGATTTTCTAATCCATTAATTGACTGATCCCTTTTGTTCGGCCCTTAACCATTTACCAAACAATTCCGAGTTTAAAAGGCCCTAAGAAAGAAGACTTTTGAAAACACTGTGGGAAAAGGAGAAATTATTTGTTACAAGCAAATTCTCCTTTTACCGTAATGTTTTCTACCCTATCAGAGAATTCTAGCTCCTTCGTACCAAATTTGCAGATGTTTTCAATTTAAAAGAATTCATGTTTGTTTGTATGTCTGTTTGTTTGGGTGAAGGTTAACCCTTTACAAGTTGACAAATCTCTGGACTCGACCGATTTGAAATCATTTACAGACAAGATATTTAATGCTTATCAGCATTTTCCCCTTGTCCTTCAATGTTTTCAAAAACTTTCTATCCGGGGTCGTTAAAACTCGGTTTTGTGTGCTAAAGGGTTAAACTGCTCAGGTAGACCAAATTCACTTTTTGCCGACATTGCAGATCAATAATAAAGTGCGCAAAAGAAGTAGTCTGATCTGTCCAAACGCACTTTTGCTGACTGTGTAGATCACTGACAGGCTACACAAAAGCAGTCTGACCGTGAACCTAATTGATTCTATGCGTGGAAACTATTTTAGTTTAACATAGCATCTTTTCTATCGCAATATCATCAGGTTCCTGAATTCAGCAGACCATTCGGCGTTGTAGGGAGTACCAGTTTAAACTATTGAAAAATCAGTTTATATAGCAGTTGAATCCTTTAACAACTATACCCATGGTTTTACAACTCTGAGGATATGGGAATCTGAAAACATGCAAAAAGCAGAAAATGTTCGTAATCGGCAATTTTTCATTTTCCCACAATGTTTTGCAGCCTTTCAAAAACAATTTTCATTGTGAGCTACATGCGTCGTCTTCAAACTTTAATTAACCCTTAGGCTGCTAAGCGCGACTCACCGACTTTTTGCGGACTGTGTAGATCAAGATCAGACTGCACATAACGTGCAGTCTAATTTTGATCTACATTTCCGATAAGGTGATACTTTTTTTCTTCTCCAAAAGATAAATTTGAAATAATATTTTTCGGGTTTTTACTTTCGGCATCAGAGTTTTAGTGACTTATTTAGCAGGATAAAGGTTTTAACAAAAAACATGAAATTTTGTCGTGTGGTAAAAAGTAAAAGGTTATATCTAGATCTAGTAATTTAGTCAGAACTTCAAAATTTTATTTTGTGGGTGTGGTTTGATTTGTGTAATTTCCACTTCCTCTGATTAAAATAAAAATGGGGAAGGAGGTGAAGAGAAAATGCATTTATAGCGCATATATTAATTTAAAATTATTCTTAGAACCGTTCTAGCGCATGATTTTATATACACCCAAGGTCACAGATTCAGCACATGAGCAACTATTAATTTAAAGTAGGTTTGGATGGCAAAAAGAAAATGTCTCGTTCCGAATACTCCATAGACTGTGTGGCGTCGACTCTTTTGTAACGCTTTAAAGTTGTCTCATTGAGCGCGTCGCCCTTTCTCACAATGTCTACTACATGTATTATCTATACTTCTGTCAAGATATTTTGATTTTGAGCATGTATAAAAGCTGCATACGGAGGAAAGGATAACTACGGTACCTCAAATGATGCTTCGTTTAAGCCGCAACCTAGGTCAACCTTAGCATCCTGCCCTATTAGCGCAAAATGATTCGAGTCGACATTCTCCGTCTATAGGGATGATTAATACAAAAAAGTAATTCTCACCCCCCCCCCGCAAAAAAAACCCTATGTAAGACACAGACAGTATAAATTCGAGTAACTATACGTGGATATCACTGTCAGGCTGTCCAAACCAAGATATAGTTGACCATTGTTTCGACAATGGTTATAAAGGAAAGCAGCCAGTAGTTTGGAAAGAATATTGCGCTGAGTGCTGGTAGTAGAAATTCCCGGAAAGCATGATAGGTGCACTGGCTGCTACGATATAACTGAAATAATGTTGAAAACGGCGTTAAACGCCATACAATCAATGAATCAAAGCGAGATAGACATTTTGTAAAGTCGGTTTTCTTTTATATGTTTCTAAACACGTTTTTAATTCTAAACCTGATGATGGGCGGAGATGTTTTGTCGCAACCAATCATGTAAGTGATTTAGAAATTAAAATTCCTAGAACAGTTTTAGCATAAACATAATTATATGAAATATTCATCATTCGTAATGCTAGGTTGTTTAAAAACAATCTCATAAAACTGACATATGGTAAATAATAATGTAGCAGCAAACTATACAAGTCATCGGTATAGGAGATATCGTTTGTATTATTCCCTTTTCCCGCAACTTTATTCCTAGTATAAGTCAATTTTAATCTATTAGTACAGTCATGTTTTTTCTACTTATGGCAGGTTGCGTCGTTTCAAAATATGGAAGAATCTATCAGGCCCTGGGCATTATTGCATGGGTTAATTCTTACGAATTAACGATTAATACAAGTAATAAAAAAGGAAAACATTTCAAAGAGAGGCTAACCTGTTTGAGTTACGGGAAAAAACAAAACATAACATTTTGGGAAAAGTAGGAGATAACGTGTTAAAAATTAGTGCGCCCGTTTCCATAATTTTTCACAAGCAGTCGCCTGCAGGGTTGTTAGAGGGAGTGTAGGACAAAACCCCCTAGGACAAAACCCCCCTAGGATAAAACCCCCATGGACACCCCCCCCCAGGACAAAACCCCCATAGGATAAAATCCCCCTAGGACAAAACCCCCATCATATATAATTTGAGAAAACACACAGAATTTGCAAACAGTTTTAAAGTATTCAAAACAAATCTGTTTGATTTAAGGAAAAAAATCAAACATGAAAGGCAAAAAATGAGTTAGATATTATCTTATTTTAATTTGTACCTCAAGTTTGTTGATAATTTCTATTGATATATCAACACCTATGCAGACTTGGGCAAGACAGGTGTTGAGAAGGGATTAAGACACCTGTTTGCAAGTTTACACCTGTCATATTCACTAATATTTAGTAGTAGATTTGAACATATAAAAGCACCAAATAAGAGAAAAAAATCCTTTGTTTAATAAATGAATGATTTTTTTCCCATTGTATGATTGCATTTATATTGTATGAATTTATTATGAATGTATTAAGAAAAAAACACATTTTTGGTCATAAAGCACAATTTAATTTTTACAAAAACATTATTTTTTACAACTCTCACAAGTGTTTAAAGCAGTAAATTTTATTCAACTTTAAAATGATTGTACAAAAAGAATCATTTTGAAACCAAGGGGGTTTTGTCCATTTTTCAGTTAAGGGTATAGGGGTTTTGTCCAGGGGTGTTTTGTCCATGGGTGTTTTGTCCTGGGGGGTTTTGTCCTAGGGGGGTTTTGTCCGTACCCCGCTAGAGGTCGTATTTGTACAATAATAGGATAAATTTGTTATTGACATTTACCAAACTACAAAATTTTAGACCTGTCCATAGTGAAATCATTTTCATAAAATAAGTAAAATGTGTTAAAAAGATGGAGTTTGTCTTTAACCCTTTCCCAAACAATCCCTGGTTTTTACGGGAAAGGAATTGAAGCCTTTTTGAAACATTGTGGGAAAAGGAGAAAATGTTGGTAACTAGCATTTTCTCCTTTTCCCTCAATGTTTTCTACCCTATCATATAGAAAAATCATCTTTTAGGCAACTGTTAATTTGTCATCGGCAAAATGCTTTCAATTTGGTCTGGTCAAAATTTGCCGTTTGGGAAAGGGTTAAACGGGTCAAAAACATTGCAAGAAAATGAGAAAATGCCGACAATCAACATTTTTACATTTTCCCTCAGTGTTCTAAAAAGCCTTTTTCCTCAGGATTGTGTGGTAAAGGTTTAAATATTACCTTATCTCAAAACGACACCTTTTTTACCGCGATGTTTCATAAGTCTACAAGGGCTTACTAGTATATCCGAACTATCGCGAAAAAAGAAGAAAATAGGATAGAGGCATTAAAAAACTGTAAAAAGGACCAAAAGTTTATGTTTTAAATGAAAAAAAATTATACTAACTTAAAAAGCAATAAATGAGCTTTCTGACTTCACTTCAGATAATTTTTGCCTCTCAACGCAAGAAAAGAAAATTGAAAATATTTCATTTTTCTTAACTTCGGAACTTGCATTTTCCCTCAATATTCTATATGAACCATACCTGCATTTTTAAAGTTAAAAAGGGACAAATTTCTTTTATGATATTTACAAAACTTAATTCATTTGAAAGAGCATAAATTAAAATTTTTTATCTCACTTGAGATAATTTTCAATTCTTAAAATTGGTTAGGTTATAAACGTTTATCTACAAGGACCCTTTATAATTCTTTACAAAAAATACATGTAAAATGGACAGATATTGGTTTTTACACGTCCGCAAAAGTTGCCTATGCACTTTAGCCCAGCCTAGAACTAGAACTGGTTCACTACCAAGGGAACATGAATAAGTGAACTGTAGGAAAAAAAAAACGACACTCTTCAATATGGCGTAAAACACCAAACATACGAACAAAATTTGAAGAACTATCAGGAATGCGTGTTCGGTCTGGCCGAGAATCAACTCGCGATTTACAATCAAAGTTTGGGTTGTTGGCATGAGTATTCATCTAATTAATGGAAAGCAATCAGTTGAGAGAAGGATTATGCATGTTATTAATGAGAGCGGTATTACATACAATTGAGAAAGGCAGTGTGAAAATTAGCAAGGACTGTAACCATATTGAAGAAAATCGACAGAGCTGAATATTGGGTTTCTCCATCGATTAAATTTCCAGACACAATCGACTTTTCTTGCCTATTAACGACATTTACCAATCATTTATATATAATCCGCCGTCATGGTAACGTAATACCCTAAAAAGTGGTTGTGTAATTTGCAACTAGCCCTTCGATATCTTATGCAAGTTGTATGCTATATACACAGAATGCCTATAGGGAAACTTGAAATTTACTTCTTTTAGCGATACTCTGTAGCCATACGTCCGGTAAGTAGTAAAGGACGGGAGAATAGGGTACTACCTAGGGCCTGGGTAGTACCCTATTCTCCCGTCCCTGAGTGCCCTACATCACCATCCCTGACAAAAATGGGGCCCTATTTGCTGTCCCCGAAAGATTTTGTCCCTAGGCTCTCTTCCCTGAGAGGGATTTAGCATTCAAAATGGCGGCCGTGTGGAGGATACTCTGGGGACAAAAATGCCCCAGGGTCCCGTCCCTGAGCGGAATTTTTTGCAAAAAAGGGAAAAGGGGGGGAGTTTTGCCTATTCTCTCTACCCTGAGAGGGATTTAGCATTCAAAGTGCAGGCCTTATGACTGACAGGCTGGGTAAAAAATGGCCAGATCACTGAGTTGGACTTAGTTTTTTCACCCTATGGATGATTTTTTCTCTTTCTAATTGCCTGACCATTGAGTTGGACTTAGACTTTTTCTGCATCTCTATGAATGATTTCTCTTTTCTAAAAGGAAATTTATCTTATATCACTGAGTTGGACTTAGTTTTTTTCACCCTATGAATGATTTTTTCTCTTTCTAATTGCCTGACCATTGAGTTGGACTTAGTTTTTTTACCCTATGAATGATTTTCTCTCTTTCTAAATGCCTGGACATTGAGTTGGACTTAGTTTTTTCACCCTATGGATGATTTTTTCTCTTTCTAAATGCCTGATCACTGAGTTGGACTTAGTTTTTTACCCTATGAATGATTTTCTCTCTTTCTAAAAGTCTGACCATTGAGTTGGACTTAGACTTTTTTCTTTCTAAATGTCTGAGCACTGAGTTGTACTTAGTTTTTTCTTCACCTACAAATGATTTTCTTTCTAAAAGCCTGATCACTGAGTTGGACTTAGTCTTTTTCTGCAATTATGAATGATTTCTCTAAAAGACTGAGCACTGAGTTTGACTTAGTTTTTTACCCATATGCTATTAGGATTGCTTTATTGTTTACTTCTATCCACTACTTGGCCTTTAAGTGGTTTCTCTCTAAAAGACTGAGCACTGGGTTGAACTTAGACTTTTTTTACCCTATGAATGATTTTCTCTCTTTCTAAATGCCTGGACATTGAGTTGGACTTAGATTTTTTTTGCACTATAAATGATTTCTAAATGTCTGAGCACTGAGTTGTAGTTAGTTTTTTTCTTCACCTATGTATGATTTTTCTTTCTAAATGTCTGAGCACTGAGTTGAACATAGACTTTTTTTTACCCTATGAATGATTTTCTTTCTAAAAGCCTGACCACTGAGTTGGACTTAGTCTTTTTTCTGCATCTATGAATGATTTTTTCTTTCTAAATGTCTGGACATTGAGTTGGACTTAGACTTTTTCTGCAATTATGAATGAATTCTCTTTTCTAAATGTCTAACCATTGAGTTGAACATAGACTTTTTTTACCCTATGAATGAATTTTCTTTCTAAATGTCTGGACATTGAGTTGGACTTAGACTTTTTCTGCAATTATGAATGAATTCTCTTTTTTTCTCTCTAAAAGGAATTTGTCCCTATATCAGTGAGTTGAACATAGACTTTTTTTACCCTATGAATGATTTTCTTTCTAAAAGCCTGACCATTGAGTTGGACTTAGTTTTTTTCTTCACCTATGAATGATTTTTCTCTAAAAGCCTGGCCATTGAGTTGGACTTAGTTTTTTCACCCTATGAATGATTTTCTCTCTTTCTAAAAGCCTGACCATTGAGTTGAACTCAGACTTTTTTTACCCTATGAATGAATTTTCTTTCTAAATGTCTGGATATTGAGTTGGACTTAGTCTTTTTCTGCAATTATGGATGATTTTTTCTCTCTAAAAGGAATTTGTCCCTATATCAGTGAGTTGAACATAGACTTTTTTTTACCCTATGAATGATTTTCTTTCTAAAAGCCTGACCACTGAGTTGGACTTAGACTTTTTTTCTTATCTATGAATGATTTTTTCTCTCTAAAAGGAATTTGTCCCTATATCAGTGAGTTGGACTTAGACTTTTTTCTTATCTATGGATGATTTCTTCTCTCTAAATGTTTGGTCATTGAGTTGAACTTAGCTTTTTTCATCCTATGAATGATTTTTCTCTCTAAAAGGAATTTGTCCCTATATCAGTGAGTTGTACTTAGTTTTTTCACCCTATGGATGATTTTTTCTCTCTAAAAGGAATTTGTCCCTATATCAGTGAGTTGAACTTAGACTTTTTTACCCTATGAATAATTTCTCTTTCTAAAAGCCTGACCATTGAGTTGGACTTAGTCTTTTTTCTTCACCTATGGATGATTTTTCTCTCTAAAAGACTGACCATTGAGTTGGACTTAGACTTTTTTCTGCATCTATGAATGATTTCTCTAAAAGACTGAGCGCTGAGTTGGACTTAGTCTTTTTTCTGCATCTATGGATGATTTTTCTTTTCTAAAAGGAATTTGTCCCTATATCACTGAGTTGGACTTAGACTTTTTTCTACATCTATGAATGAATTCTCTTTTCTAAATGCCTAACCATTGAGTTGAACATAGACTTTTTTTTACCCTATGAATGATTTTCTTTCTAAAAGACTGACCATTGAGTTGGACTTAGACTTTTTTCTGCATCTATGAATGATTTCTCTAAAAGACTGAGCGCTGAGTTGGACTTAGTCTTTTTTCTGCATCTATGGATGATTTTTCTTTTCTAAAAGGAATTTGTCCCTATATCACTGAGTTGGACTTAGACTTTTTTCTACATCTATGAATGAATTCTCTTTTCTAAATGCCTAACCATTGAGTTGAACATAGACTTTTTTTTACCCTATGAATGATTTTCTTTCTAAAAGCCTGACCACTGAGTTGGACTTAGTCTTTTTTCTGCATCTATGAATGATTTTTCTTTTCTAAAAGGAATTTGTCCCTAAATCACTGAGTTGGACTTAGACTTTTTTCTACATCTATGAATGATTCTTACTCTTTGGAGTGTAACTCTTTGGAGTGTAACTCTTCTAAAAGAAAGAAGTTTGACAATTTAAAGAAATGACAATTTTGAAGAAAGATAGAACTTTCGTGGTAATGGTTAGTCCTGAAAAGGACTGTTGGGTTAGCTCTGAAAAAGAGCTGTGACAATTTGAAGAAATGACAACTTGAAGATAGAACTTTCGTCTGACAGCTTGAAGGTAGAAGTTTCGTCTGATAGCTTGAAGATAGAACTTTCGTCTGGCATCTTGAAGATAGAACTTTCGTGGTAAATGGTTAGCCCTGAAAAGGACTGTTGGGTTAGCTCTGAAAAGAACTGTTGGGTTAGCCCTGAAAAGGGCTGTTTTGTTTTGGAGGCTGTGTTTTTTCCACTTCTAATGACAGCATCCGAAATTCGCTTGACAAATGGGGCATGCTTCAACTCTTTTTCTGATCACCATTGCTCCATTATCGAAAGTAATCTTTCTCCCAAATTCGATATCAACCAAAATGATGTCAGGCGTTGTCTTTAAAAATAGTTGAACTAATCTTTCGCCGAGATCTTTGTATGGCTGTGTTATACGTTGTAGTTGGTTTTGTTCCTCCTCTCCTACGAAATGAGTGTTTAGTTGTAATAACTGTTGACCTGCATTTAGATATTCTTGGAGAACCTCACGTAGTTGATAATTTATCTCCTCCATATTGATACTGCTTCCGAATATTGATACTGCTTTCGAATATTGATACCGCTTTCGAAGTGATCGTTAGCTGAGAGTCAAAAAATGGTTAATGTATGAAAATAACGCCGAGCTTTATACGTTTACTGAGGATTGAAAATTTTTTAAAGAGCTCGGATCTGACAGAAATCACATACATTTTTTTCCATGCTACGTTTCATGCTAATATAGCAAAAAAGTTATGACCCGTTGTATGGGAAAAAATGTAGACAGAACAAGTCTTTGGGGAAGACAGAATGAAGAGCTCTATTGTTTTTGAACTCTTATTTACTGAACAGAACTAAACAATGAAACATTTTTTTGCAAAGCATCATAAAAAAATTTCTTGACAATGAAAAAAATTTCTTGACAATGAAAAAAATTCACAATGAAACATTTTTTTGCAAAAGCATCATAAAAAATTTCTTGACAATGAAAAAAATCACAAGGAAACATTTTTACAATACAGCATAAAAAACAATTTCTTGACAATGAAAAAAATCGCACTGAAATATTTTTTCACAATGAATTATTCACAATGAATTAATCACAATGAAAAAAATCACACTGAATTATTTTTTCGCAATGAATTATTTACAATGAATTATTCTCAAAACAGTATATAACAAATTTTTTACAATGCAAATTCGCAAACACCACGAGTTTCATATTTGTTTTCATATTCCTACCGTTTTGTTGTTTTTTCTTGGTTGTTTTCGCTCTGTCTTTGGGTTTTTTGGGATCTTGAAATCAACGTGATTATCAATGTTTTTCCCGTATTTACCCTGGCCTGTCAATATTGGTGTAGTTGGTTTTTGATCAACTCGCTGTTTCTTGTGGAGATGGTTAGCATCATCCTCAGATTTCCGCTTTGTTGTTTTTCTTGGTTGTTTCTCCTCTGGTTGTTTTTTCTTTGGTTGATTTTTCTTCACAACAAATTACGATAGAGTCCACTAACTTGTGAAGATTAGATTTATCAAAGTCGAACTCCACAGGAATCTTCACAGGAGTTGTTGAAATGCACTGAACCTGTTGGCGTAGTACCTCGATATTTCTACTGAGCTGATCAGTACTTGCGCTTAAAGTTTTAATTTCCTCCAAATGTCTGTTTAAAGTCTCCAACTGATCTATGATCCGGGTCATCATGCTATCTTGCTTCAAATTTAGCTGCTTTACCTCTTCATAAATGTTGTCCAGCACCGTCGCTGGAATGATGGTTGTCGAATTTAACTCTGGTGGCGGATTGATGATTGTCGAATTTATAACTGATGAAAGAACGTCTCCATTGTTTTCCACTGGTGAAAAAATCGTCCAAGTTGATTTCATCTAAGTTGTGCTTCATATTGAAACTGCTTCTGAATATTGATACTGCTTCCAAAGTGATCGTTAGCTGAGAACCAAAGAAATGGTGAATGTATGAAAATAACGCCGAGCTTTATACGTTTACAGAGGATTGAAATTTTTAAAGAGTGCGGACCTGGCGGAAAACACCGGGATTGTACTGTGTGACATTGAAATGGGAGTGGTGAAAAAAACACCGATATAACCGTCGATTTGAATGCACAATGTTAATGAAACGCCGACGCGGGAAAAACATAGGAGAAAAATGACGTCATGGGTCAATCAGTGCAATCCTCCTGTAAAGCTATAAAGCCCAGTGATATTTTTTACATAAAATCATATTTGTTTCAGAATGGTTCGAATTCTTGTGTGCCCTCACTGTGCAAGCAGATGTCTGATAGAGTGTGGGAAATGTTTTACCATACTTTTTTTACTCTTGTGTTTTGTTGATTTGCAAAAGTAACAGTTCTTTGTTACTCGTTTTTTCTTCTTTTCGTTGTTTTGCTTTTTTCTCCTCTTTTAGATCCAAAGTTTGTTGTTTTCTTAGATTATCGTTTGTAGATATTTTTTTCTCTGCCTGTTCTGTTATTTTGCAGATTTTTGAATCGGTGATATCCGTTGTGTCGGACTGCATGTCTACGGTCTGATTTTCAACCGGTGATATTGTAGTCTGTAGTGAACTTGTTTTCCATGTATTTTCGTTGTAGAATGAATTTAGTGTCCCGACGAATTTCGTATGTTGGAGATCGACAACGTTGTAAAACGATGGTGAAATTTCGATGTCATGACTGTGTGGGTTCACGTAGACAAAAAAACAAATGTTCCTGTCTGATTTTCTTTGTTGGACAATTTCTGGACCAATGTCCTGCTTCGTTGCACGTAAAACAAATATTTGTTCTCTCACCATTCATCCGATATCGTTTGTCGAGCGTCGCTTGATCTAAAACTCTGTAGCTGATAGTACAGCGTATAGAGCTATTTATAAAAAAATACGCTTCACTACTAGACGCTGACGTAGTGTACCTCTACCCAATGGTCTATTTATAGCAACAGACGCTAACATATTGTGATTTAACCCCTTGTCACACTAAACGGCGTTTCCACTGAGTTGTCACGGTGTTGTTTAAGTTCCCAGACTGCCAAGAGATCGCAGGAAAAATGCGAACCTCCCGTGGCCTATTATCGCGTTCCTGATGTTGATGAAAAAAAAGCAAGAAGGAAATCAAGTACATTGATATCTGTTCTCTGTACCCTTATGTTTGTAAACACAAATCCTATCCTGTAGGTCAGCCAGAAATTTTGTCTGCTGAGAATATTGACATGAACAATATTCGACAATATGAGGGCTTAATCAAATGCAAAGTTTTGTCTCCAACTGATTTTTGTTTCACCCCGTTCTCCCAGTTCACTGTAACAACAAAATGATGTTTCCACTCTGTATGAAATGTGCAGAAGAAAGTTCAAGTATTTGTAGCCATGGTGAAGAAAAGAGGGCTTTGGTCGGAACTTGGGTTACTTTTGAATTATTCAAGGCTCTTGACTGCGGTTATCGATTATTGCAAAGTAAAAAAGTTAAAAGTAGAAAAAGTCAAAAGTCTCTCTTATATAGGTCTAGATCTACATGCAGTGAGGAAATATTCCCGTAAAATGGTCTTTACAAGTGTGTGAACCAATAATTATTCCAAGTTATTTTTCTTGACATAAATTAACGAAAGTGTCAAGGAACTGTCTTTCTTTTGTTAAGGAAATCAGGGATATTCACCCTATTTCACATGTACAAATCTACGAAAGAAAAAATGCTTTCTACTTTTGACAACGCTCAAAATTCGAACTCACACCTTTTTTATATTAGTTAAGCGTATAGAGGTATTTATAAAAAAGCTTTACCAGACGCTGACGTAGTGTACCTCTGCCCAATGGTCTATTTATAGCAACAGACGCTAACATATTGTGATCTAAGCCGCTGTCACTCTAAACGGCGTTTCCACTGAGTTGACACGGTGTTGTTTAAGTTCACAGAGTACCAACAAAGGTTTTCGTTTTGATTTCTGAACAATAGATTGAAATGCTCGAATCAAAGTTTTTTACCCAGAAGAAAAAATCCATTATTCAAATTGGCAATCATGACCAACTATGTTTTGCAAGAGCCGTTGTTGTGGGAATTTGCTACAGTGAACGTGAAAACACCGGGGCATGGAATAGAAAATGGGATCGTATTTGTCGTTCAAACCGCCCTCTTCAAAAGACTGAAGCTGAGAAATTGTTGAATGAAGCTGGAGTTTCACCAACACAACCTATAGGAATTGACGAATACAAAAAAATTCAAGCATTCTTGTATGAAAAAGGCTATGTCATTAAAGTTCATCAACAGCATTCAAAAAGTGGAAAAAATATTTGAACATCCAGAAGTGAAAACCAATAGTAAGATCATACATTTGTAGTTTCATCAAAACCATTATGACTACATCAAATCTATCGAAGTTTTTTTGTTGTGGATATTATTGTGAGTTCTGTGATGTGGGTTACTCTCACCGGGAAAGTCATGCTTGTTCAATTATCTGCAAAGGTTGTTACCGCAAAGGAAAATGTCCATCAGATTCAAAAGAATATGTTTGCAGTTATTGCAGTAGACGATTTTTTAGTGCTGAATGCTTTGAAAATCACAGAATTGTTCAAGGTAGAGAAAAGAAATCCATTTGTGAATTAGTGAAACTCTGTTCAAAATGTGGTGTGCAATATCTTGTCAGAAAGAAAAATCATGTTTGCAATGGAAAGAAAAGGTGTCATATCTGTAAGAAAATTGTTAACTTTTTTTATCGATGCTATATTCAGCCTTACCAAAGTAAGTTGAACCATGACAGCGATGACGAGACGAGTTCTTCTGTAGTCAAAAAAACACAGTTTATTTTCTTTGATTTTGAATGCAAACAAGACACAGGTGTACACATCCCGAATTATTGTATTGCACACAGAGCATGTGATGAATGTATCGATAAATCACTTGATTTTCATTGTTCTACATGCAGTGAATTTGAAGAGGGTAGGGAAGTTATTTTTCAAGGTGAAGAAACTTTGAGTCAATTTTGCAAGTGGCTCTTTTCAAAACATCATAAAGGAGTCACGGCTATTGCCCATAATTTCAAAGGTTATGACGGTCAGTTCATTCTTGGCTATATTGTCAAAGTTGGGTTAAAACTTCCAAAATTGATCATGAATGGAAACAATATTATGAAGTTAGAACTGAATGGTGTACGTCTGGTCGATTCTTTCAATTTCATGAGCTTTGGTTTGGCAAAATTTCCAGCCATATTTGGTCTTCAAGAAAATAAAAAAGGTTACTTTCCTCACTGGGCAAATACAGATGAATTTTGGAGTTACATTGGACCTTACTTGGATATGTCTTATTACAAACCCGGAGGAGGAACAAAACCAACTACAACGTATAACACAGCCATACAAAGATCTCGGCGAAAGATTAGTTCAACTATTTTTAAAGACAACGCCTGACATCATTTTGGTTGATATCGAATTTGGGAGAAAGATTACTTTCGATAATGGAGCAATGGTGATCAGAAAAAGAGTTGAAGCATGCCCCATTTGTCAAGCGAATTTCGGATGCTGTCATTAGAAGTGGAAAAAACACAGCCTCCAAAACAAAACAGCCCTTTTCAGGGCTAACCCAACAGTTCTTTTCAGAGCTAACCCAACAGTCCTTTTCAGGGCTAACCATTTACCACGAAAGTTCTATCTTCAAGATGCCAGACGAAAGTTCTATCTTCAAGCTATCAGACGAAACTTCTACCTTCAAGCTGTCAGACGAAAGTTCTATCTTCAAGTTGTCATTTCTTCAAATTGTCACAGCTCTTTTTCAGAGCTAACCCAACAGTCCTTTTCAGGACTAACCATTACCACGAAAGTTCTATCTTTCTTCAAAATTGTCATTTCTTTAAATTGTCAAACTTCTTTCTTTTAGAAGAGTTACACTCCAAAGAGTTACACTCCAAAGAGTAAGAATCATTCATAGATGTAGAAAAAAGTCTAAGTCCAACTCAGTGATTTAGGGACAAATTCCTTTTAGAAAAGAAAAATCATTCATAGATGCAGAAAAAAGACTAAGTCCAACTCAGTGGTCAGGCTTTTAGAAAGAAAATCATTCATAGGGTAAAAAAAAGTCTATGTTCAACTCAATGGTTAGGCATTTAGAAAAGAGAATTCATTCATAGATGTAGAAAAAAGTCTAAGTCCAACTCAGTGATATAGGGACAAATTCCTTTTAGAAAAGAAAAATCATCCATAGATGCAGAAAAAAGACTAAGTCCAACTCAGCGCTCAGTCTTTTAGAGAAATCATTCATAGATGCAGAAAAAAGTCTAAGTCCAACTCAATGGTCAGTCTTTTAGAAAGAAAATCATTCATAGGGTAAAAAAAAGTCTATGTTCAACTCAATGGTTAGGCATTTAGAAAAGAGAATTCATTCATAGATGTAGAAAAAAGTCTAAGTCCAACTCAGTGATATAGGGACAAATTCCTTTTAGAAAAGAAAAATCATCCATAGATGCAGAAAAAAGACTAAGTCCAACTCAGCGCTCAGTCTTTTAGAGAAATCATTCATAGATGCAGAAAAAAGTCTAAGTCCAACTCAATGGTCAGTCTTTTAGAGAGAAAAATCATCCATAGGTGAAGAAAAAAGACTAAGTCCAACTCAATGGTCAGGCTTTTAGAAAGAGAAATTATTCATAGGGTAAAAAAGTCTAAGTTCAACTCAATGATTAGGCAATTAGAAAAGAGAATTCATTCATAGGTGAAAAAACTAAGTACAACTCACTGATATAGGGACAAATTCCTTTTAGAGAGAAAAATCATTCATAGGATGAAAAAAGCTAAGTTCAACTCAATGACCAAACATTTAGAGAGAAGAAATCATCCATAGATAAGAAAAAAGTCTAAGTCCAACTCACTGATATAGGGACAAATTCCTTTTAGAGAGAAAAAATCATTCATAGATAAGAAAAAAGTCTAAGTCCAACTCAGTGGTCAGGCTTTTAGAAAGAAAATCATTCATAGGGTAAAAAAAAGTCTATGTTCAACTCACTGATATAGGGACAAATTCCTTTTAGAGAGAAAAAATCATCCATAATTGCAGAAAAAGACTAAGTCCAACTCAATATCCAGACATTTAGAAAGAAAATTCATTCATAGGGTAAAAAAAGTCTGAGTTCAACTCAATGGTCAGGCTTTTAGAAAGAGAGAAAATCATTCATAGGGTGAAAAAACTAAGTCCAACTCAATGGTCAGGCTTTTAGAGAAAAATCATTCATAGGTGAAGAAAAAAACTAAGTCCAACTCAATGGTCAGGCTTTTAGAAAGAAAATCATTCATAGGGTAAAAAAAGTCTATGTTCAACTCACTGATATAGGGACAAATTCCTTTTAGAGAGAAAAAAAGAGAATTCATTCATAATTGCAGAAAAAGTCTAAGTCCAACTCAATGTCCAGACATTTAGAAAGAAAATTCATTCATAGGGTAAAAAAAGTCTATGTTCAACTCAATGGTTAGACATTTAGAAAAGAGAATTCATTCATAATTGCAGAAAAAGTCTAAGTCCAACTCAATGTCCAGACATTTAGAAAGAAAAAATCATTCATAGATGCAGAAAAAAGACTAAGTCCAACTCAGTGGTCAGGCTTTTAGAAAGAAAATCATTCATAGGGTAAAAAAAAGTCTATGTTCAACTCAGTGCTCAGACATTTAGAAAGAAAAATCATACATAGGTGAAGAAAAAAACTAACTACAACTCAGTGCTCAGACATTTAGAAATCATTTATAGTGCAAAAAAAATCTAAGTCCAACTCAATGTCCAGGCATTTAGAAAGAGAGAAAATCATTCATAGGGTAAAAAAAGTCTAAGTTCAACCCAGTGCTCAGTCTTTTAGAGAGAAACCACTTAAAGGCCAAGTAGTGGATAGAAGTAAACAATAAAGCAATCCTAATAGCATATGGGTAAAAAACTAAGTCAAACTCAGTGCTCAGTCTTTTAGAGAAATCATTCATAATTGCAGAAAAAGACTAAGTCCAACTCAGTGATCAGGCTTTTAGAAAGAAAATCATTTGTAGGTGAAGAAAAAACTAAGTACAACTCAGTGCTCAGACATTTAGAAAGAAAAAAGTCTAAGTCCAACTCAATGGTCAGACTTTTAGAAAGAGAGAAAATCATTCATAGGGTAAAAAACTAAGTCCAACTCAGTGATCAGGCATTTAGAAAGAGAAAAAATCATCCATAGGGTGAAAAAACTAAGTCCAACTCAATGTCCAGGCATTTAGAAAGAGAGAAAATCATTCATAGGGTAAAAAAACTAAGTCCAACTCAATGGTCAGGCAATTAGAAAGAGAAAAAATCATTCATAGGGTGAAAAAAACTAAGTCCAACTCAGTGATATAAGATAAATTTCCTTTTAGAAAAGAGAAATCATTCATAGAGATGCAGAAAAAGTCTAAGTCCAACTCAATGGTCAGGCAATTAGAAAGAGAAAAAATCATCCATAGGGTGAAAAAACTAAGTCCAACTCAGTGATCTGGCCATTTTTTTACCCAGCCTGTCAGTCATAAGGCCTGCACTTTGAATGCTAAATCCCTCTCAGGGTAGAGAGAATAGGCAAAACTCCCCCCCTTTTCCCTTTTTTGCAAAAAATTCCGCTCAGGGACGGGAGCCTGGGGCATTTTTGTCCCCAGAGTATCCTCCACACGGCCGCCATTTTGAATGCTAAATCCCTCTCAGGGAAGAGAGCCTAGGGACAAAATCTTTCGGGGACAGCAAATAGGGCCCCATTTTTGTCAGGGATGGTGATGTAGGGCACTCAGGGACGGGAAAATAGGGTACTACCCAGGCCCTAGGTAGTACCCTATTCTCCCGTCCTTTACTACTCCGGTACAAAAAGATAAATTGCTTATTACGACGTATAACTTTTGTCCATGCTGTTGTCTTTGTAGAAGAATTTCAGATTTATCAAGTTCATCTACATGACGATAAAGGCAAAATCCCGGTATCTTTAATTAAGATAATCCTTCGAAACAGTGCGATACAACGAGCAATCACTCATATCAATGTATTGCTTAGCTTACCAAAATGTGCTCTAGGTTATCCATTTGTTGCATATTTCGGAGGCGAAAACGTACGGAAACAAAAACAAAACTTTTTCGTGATAAATAGTGACTACTTTGTTCAATATTTTTTCCTTCTATATTTATTTTACATAGTCAAAGAAAAACAAATATACGTATAAACAAATATGAAATGAAAGCAGTGAGTCCCCGAATACAGTAAACAACTCTTTTTCTGTCTCCATGGATTCCATGGAAAACGTTGTAGAAAAGTTTTTTTTTTCTAATGAGCAATGGCTTTTCTTTCCACACTGTTTCTAATAGCTAATTTACTTGAATAATTAATTCCTTTAGGGTATTAACCCTTTACTATTTTAGCTTCTTCCGTATTGAAAAAAAAATCTGCAGACGACAATTCAAAAACCAGTTCATAGGAATTGCAGTTCTTTCATTAAGGTAGAAAATAAATTCGGGACAATTTCTTCTTTGCATGCAATGTTTTGAAAAAGACTTCTACGACATACTCATAAAAACAGGGTATTTATTGTTTGAGAAAGGATTATAACCGCCATGCTATGAAATGCTGTCCGTGAATAGATTGTGGTAAAAAAAATCCATGTTCTTACAAACAAAAACTTTATTTTTCACGGTGTTTTCATAAACTTATTGACACAGATAAATAAATCTTTGATAGTTTAAAACTGTTCCTCTTACATTGATTTTGCGATTCGCATTTCTTTCGGGTGTACGACAATTGTCCACCGGGACATTTGCCACCTGGACATTTGCCCACCCATACACTATATTGATAGTTAACTCATTGATTGATTGGCTGCCTCAATCCTCTACCAGATGAAGTCTTGCTTTTAGGAAATAGGGAAGAAGACCGTTTTACATGTCTATAGTTGAAGACTGATGAAAAAATTATGGGAAAAGAACAAATTGCTCTTGTTGCTGCGTTTAAAATTGTCTGCAAATTTCTTTGATACAATTTTGATTGACTGTCTCAACCCTCTAGCAGATGAAACCTTGATTTTACGACATTGATAAGAAGACCCATGTTTTTAACGTCTCTGCAGTTGAAGACTAAAGAAAACATTGTGGTAAAAGAACAAATCCCCGTAAGGATCAATTTCTCCATCGCTCACAATGTTTTCTATCCTATCATTTAATTTTCTTCCATTTTTGCTACATTTAAAATTGTTGTCTGCAAATTTCTATGTATTTGGGCTAATGCAAATTTTAATTGACTGTCTCAACCCTCTACCAGATGAAGCCTTGACTTACAACATCGGGAAGAAAGCCCGAGTTTCATGTGTCTGCAGTTGAAGACTTATGAAAACATTGTAGGAGAAGGACAAATTGCTCATAAGGAACATTTCCCCATCATCCATAATGTTTTCTATCCTATCATTAATTTTTCCTTTATTTTTGCAGCATTTCAAATTATCGTCTGCAAATTTCTTAAAATGGGCCGATGCAAATTTTGTCGTCCGAGAGATTAAAATAATTTAAGTGTACCTTTCAAATATGGCAATTAGAATTTTGGAGACTTCTTAGAAAAAGAGGAGCCATTATACCGTAATAGATTGATATCAATTTTTTGTTGTTGATGACGAAAAGACGAAAAACTCTGTAGTGTAAGTCAATAAAATATTCTGATTCTGATTCATTACACTTTTAAGTTGCTCATTTGTGCATTGGTTTCTTTATTCCCGATGGTTGAAGAATTGAAAGTTAAAAATCTTTTTGGGCGAATAAGCAATGGCCAGCTTTTACATGGTGTTTTCATAAGCTTATTTACCTAGATAATTTGGTCTTCGGTGATTTAAAACCGCTCTGATATAACTTATGCGAAAACGCTGTGGAAAAAGAATCCATTTTTGAATGACTTTATTTTCTGTACTGTATTTTTAAGCTTATTTACTTGATTTTTTTTATTTGATGGTTTAAAACCTATCTGCTTTCAACATAATTGAAAACATGTCGGGAAAAAATCAATTGTTGGAAGGAGCACTGCGTTTCATCAGCTTATCGTCTTGAATTATTTGTTCTTTGGTGTTTTAAAACCGCTTTGTGTTTCAGAATTGTAACATTCCTATTTTACATAATTTGATTTGTTAAAAATGTCACTTGCTTTCGCGCAATTTATTTGTAATTAATTATAAAAGTTTTTCCCGCTTTCTAAGGTTTGTTTTTACCCAAAAGTGTTATAGTTTTTCCATAATTTCGGGAAGCGGCAGTTCATGGCATGTTGTAGTTTGGGAAATATTGGTATTGGCTGTAATTAAAGAAATAGGCCGACTCCCAATTTTAATTTCTGAAGATGTTCTCATTTAACATTGTGGGGAAAAGAGGTGGTTATGATTTATCCTTGGTGTCGATAAATGCAAACACCCATACGATCTGCTGCAGACTACACTTGAAAACAGTATTGTAAAATGATTAAAATACTCTTTTCCCACATTGTTTTCCATGTCAGTATTCAAAATTCATTGTTTTATGATAATGGTAAACACCTTTGACTCTTCTCATATAGACGAATCTTGAAATAATGATAATGAACATACATAATATATAACTGAACGTTTACTATTATGCACATTTTCTTTCTTTCCTTCTTTCTCTCTCAATACTTCCTGTTCTCTTTTTCTGATTGTTCGTATTCATGTACACATATTGCTCATTCCTACATGCTAAATTGTAAAAAGAAAATATTTGTATATTTATTTTCAATCCAAACATTTTGGAAATAAATAAATAAATACTTTCAGTGCCTCTTTCAAATTTACAAATTATCAGTTTAATAAATTAACTCGATGAGATTTGTTTCAAATCATATTAAACGCTATTAAACAGCTTTGCGTAAATTCTCTAAGAAAAAAATATCAAAGGAAAGTTTTGTGAAAAATGAGCAACTGTTTCTTTCTACCAACACTAGTCCTTGAATAAAGTCGTCACATATGGTTGCACAAGTAATATCCAAATATAAGCAAGCAAGCGATCGTCTAAATTAATGGGCTATACCAAAACACGCTTATAATTGGCCCACGATATGTGAATTGGGGTGAATTGCAGTCTGCACAAGCTGATCCGAGATGACACTTTTCGTTTTTCATGTGATTTTCTGTTTCACGAAAGTCTACTTTAGCAAACATTCTAATTTAGGTGTAAAGTGCCGTCCCGGATAAGCCTCAGCCGACTGCTCTGGCTGATCCGGAACGACATTTCACGCAAATATCCGATATACCTGATTCTTCTTCCATATATCATATATACATAGTAAAATTAGTGTTGCACCCACTGTTTTTAACGTGTTTAATTTTCTGGCGTGAATGATATGAAATGGGTTGGAAATTAGAATCTGGCTGCTGTATACAAGAACAAACAAGTCTGTTGTCTCTGAAATGGAATGAACTGAGGTATCCCTTAACCTCATGGCAACAGCTACTGATCGAGCTGTTTCAACCTCTCGTGAGAGGTGTGAGACAAAGACTGCAAGCTGTTTTGCATGCCCCGGGCGGAAGTACGCAATATTGCCTGATTTTGTGTGTCCGTTCTCTGCAGGTCACTTTCAACCTGTCGTGAGTTTTGTTTCGACATTAAATTCCCTGTTTTAACCAAACTTAAACGCTTCTCATTTTTCTTAAATTTGAAAGCAACATCTAGGCAAAAGATTCCCACTTACCATGAGGTCAAGGGATACCCCAGTTCAGTTCATTTTATGGGCAAAAGACGAGTCTAATTTCGACCCAATTTTATCTAATTCACGTCAGAAAATCAAACCCGGTAAAAAACACAGGGGGTGCAACACTAATTTTACTATGTATATATATATATGCATTCCATATATCAAAAATAAAATTCAAGTCGCTCACTGAACAAAATTACAATGATCTTGAAAATAATCAATTTTTCAAACAAATAAAATAAAAAAATACTTAAATAAGGAAAAGAAATTTAAAAAAAAACTTACCTTTTTCTTCGCCATCTCGAATTCAGTCTTATCCATAAAAATAAACGTTTTCGGCTGTGCTGAAGACATAATAACGCTGTATACGTGGTGGACGGGGAACAATGCTTTGAACAATGCGACCCAACAGACAAATCACAATCTAAAACCTGCCCGAAGCAAGGGGACTATATAGTGTCATGATCGCGCGCCTAGTCGATGTGAACAAGCTGAAACATAGTTAATATTTGTCGTGGTATAGAATAGTGTAGAAACAAAATAAACACAATAGTTAACACCTATATGTCACCGTCATAAACATGATTATATACATATGCAGATCGTTTATTTTCAAATATGTTTCAAATATTCACGAAGACGCCATTGATCAGGATTTATCAATTTCTATTATGCAGAAATCAGCATCTGAACATCTGCTGGTGCAAAATTCATATACTAAATGTGTATTAGCACAGTAATCTGATTGACACTCTTTTTTTACCCAGACTTGATCAATCATCCGATTTAAAGCGATAGTTTAAATGGGTTTTCAAACACTTGCGTAATGTGTCGTCCCCAATCAGCCTGCGCAAGCTAATCTGCCGGACAGCACTTTACGACTACATTAGTTTTTTTTTTCCTAGAGTAGACTTACGTGAAACAGAAAACCAAACAAAGGGAAAAGTGTATTTTCGGATTAGCCTGCGTGAACTGCGCAGGCTGAGCCGAGACGAGACTTTACGTAAGTGCCCGAAGGCCCAATTTCGTATGTTGCAGACCATGTAACATAAAAAAATCATGACATTTCCGCATTTTACGGAACGGGCGGGTTAGTTAAATATTAACTCAAATCAACCCTCTTTTCTGTATAACTATATCGTTAAAGTAGGATGAACAAAACGGAAGAGAAACTACACGTTGAGGTAATTCCCTTTCGAGTAGTTGAATGCAGGTAAGGCCTGTTTCACATCAGCCTTGCGATTTTTTCGTCGCACGATTTCCGCCGCAAAACACAATCGCTACCTATTCATACCCGTCGCACATATTGCAAATTTGCAAAGCGATCTCCGTACGATGTTCGTACGGTTGACTCACGAACTGTACGGTGTCCGCAGGTTGAACGTATGAAAAAAACAAAGCGACGTGTTCGCACGACTGTCATGCGGTTATCTTAAGGCTGCCGCACAAATTTTCAAGGCACCCGCAAGACTGCCGTAAGAATTTTCAAAGTTTCTTACGACCACCGCACGGCAAGCACGAATTTGCAAGACAGCTGTACGGTGTTCGTGCGATCCCCTTAAGGAGAAGGAATTATCTCCTTTTGTCCAGATTTAGATAAATATAGACACAATGGTATGCAGAAGCATCCTCATTCTGCAGAAGGCCTTAAAAGAGTTAACTTCGGCTATCCAGGCACAGAGGTTGCGTATTGCAGCCATGAACAGGATACTCGTAGATGAAGAACGGGACGACACTATTTTATGTTAAAAGCATATTTGTCACTCTTGTACAAGCACATGCTTTCTTCATCTGAACCCTGGGTTGGTGGTACCTCGCTTTTATCGGGTTCAATGGGAGGTTCAGCAACCGTAACCTTCCCCTTTCCCTTTTGAGGTCTTTGTGTCTGAGGCATGGCCTTCTCTTCCTGAAATCTCGACAGCGACTGATGACGAACAAGATATAAAATTTTTTAAAAGGGGAGGGATGATGCTAAGTATTCGCAAGGCATTTACAGGGCAGCCGTGCGAATCAGTGCGTTGTTCGTATGTTCCGCAGTAGTCTTCAGACAGACTTTCACAAAAAGCAAGGCATTCGTAAGACAGCCGCAAGATGTTTATTTTTTCCAAGCTCTAGTACTGGAAGGTCACCCATGAAACAAGGATAGGTGAAATGTTGCCGTGAAATAACTGAAATTCTGTTGACACGACTTAAATCCCTTAAAATCAATCAATAACCCGTTACCCCATATGGAAATTGTATGGTATCTCCAACTGACACTTAATGATAGCAAAGACGTAATACCGGATGGTATGTAAAGGACACCTTTGGATAGTATAGAAACATTGTAACAAAAGATGAAATTGCTCGTAACAACCAATTTCACTTTTTATCACAAAGCTTTCAAAAAAAACCTTTTTTTAAGAGATGCGTGGAAATGAGTATCTGAGAGTTAAATAAAGCTCACACTAGAACAATTATATACATTTGATGCTTTTCGAAATATGGTCTAGAATATATTCAGTCGAGCTTAAAAATTGCCAGCGAACTGCACGTGTGAGTTCCCTTTATCTGCGTCAAAAAATAAACAAGTCTGGACCAATTAGCAAACCTGTTTTGTTTTCACGACTATCGTTGACATCCGAGACCTTTAGTGCTGTTATCAACAAACAGCTTGATTAAACGACTCTGCCTATGCTTTGTGTGATGATGATATCTGACATTGGCACAATAAACCAAAATGAATAACGCTTTCCATTACATCGACACTTTTGGATATGGCGAAAATTACATGTATTGGGCAATTTATGAGATATTTCTTTTTTTACAGATTAATAAGCTGCTCGTTAGAGAAATCTCTCTTTTTCCCAAAGGCCCGATTGCATAACAAAAGTTTCAGGCTAACCTTGAAGTTAAACCAAGGGTCAGTGGAGGCGGTTTGCATAAAAGAAGTTTAGTTAACCTTGAGTTACCACTTAAAACCAACGAATTGCATAATCCTAGTTTAAGCTAACCTACATTTTTACTAAACCCCGAAGCCAGTAAGAATTAAACCTGCTAGAGGGTAGATTAAGGCCGGTGTTAAGCTGCTATTTTAGTGTGATCATTCAGAATAGCAAAACATATACTTCAATAAATAGATTATTATAAGATGAGAAATAACCTGCAAGTATATTGATAAATGTGATAGAGTCAAATTTTACCAAAGAGTCAGGTTAAGGAAGGATAAAGCGATGGAACTCATGGAAATGGTACGGGATGACATTTGGTGGTGCCATTTCTAGTCATTTTCTAGCCCTTCCAAGGCTGCTTGGTGATAATGGTTACACATGCATTAGGTTCTTGTTAACCCCTCTTCTAAATCTACTGAACAACAGCACAACAGATCACACAAAGAACACATGGAATCATTGAGCATCTTTTCAGTGTAGTAAAAAGACAGTTCCATTGTTTGGACACTCCTTTGCGAGCAAAACAGGAAAAATCACTATCAGTCATAGTGGCAGTTTTTCTTCTGCACAGTGTAATTATTTAGAGAAATAAATTGACTTGGATGATGACAATGATGATGATGATGATGATGATGGTGACATGACAAACATTCTAGTGAAGATAAGCTTTTTTGCAGACATGGAGGGCAAGGGAATGCATACAGATACCATGTGTTACCGCAGCATTTTAGCAACTGAATCTTTTTAAATGGGATACAGAAGTGTGTAAAGTACAACGTATAGGGCATACTTACATCTAACCCGCTCCTTGATCCACAATTTTTAGACTGCACCGAATAAAACAAGAGCACCGCATGCAGGTGCCAATGTTGGGCTGCATTTGCTCGATTTTCAGTGAAAATTCTAAGTTGAAAAAGGGGCATAACTGTGTCAAAAATACTTTGATAGTCACCTACCCTTGTGTTGCTTACTCGCGTGATAGTTGACAACTTGTCCAAGTTTGAAAGGTCGAGCTGCGGTAGCTCAGTCGGTAGCGTGCAGGACTTGAGAACAGGGGGTCGCTGGTTTGATTCCCGACTTGGCCAATCTCTTTCCGAGGACTGATGATAGTCATTGCGACAGGATTCATTCCTTACCGCTGACCATTGTTTTGACGATGGTTATGTGGGAAAGCAGCCAGTGGCTTGGAAAGAATATTGTGCATGTTCTAGGTAAAAGAAACTAGGGAAAACATAAATAGGTGCACTGGCCACGGCGATATACTGAAATAATGTTGAAAACGTTGTTAAACACTTTACAATCAACCAAGGTTGAAGTAAACATCTTCAGTAATAACAGATATTATAAAGCATTATCAAAGTTTTTGAGCGAGGAGGACGGCGAAAGGGCTACAACAATACCTCAACATTTTCTTCGAAAAAAGCCAGCCCTTGGTTAAGAACACTTCAGAGCCCTAGCCTAGTACTGGTGAAATCCAGAAAATACATGAACATGTGAGGCATCGCCGTGATATGACTGAAATAATGTTGAAAGCTGAGAAAAACAGCATTGAGTCGAAAATAGCCAACAAGCTGTTTCTGAAAATATTTGCTCTTGAAGCCCCCTTTTTTAGACACAGTGACCTAAACCCTGATCGCAATCCTATTAACTTGAAAGGAAAAATTGTCTGATCTGTATTCATGTAAGCCACTTGCATGCCAAATATGAGTATTGTAATTCTTAAGTACTTTGGAGGCACATGTAATGTGCAATCTTAAGTCTTGCAGACAGATGCAAGAACAGACAGACAGAAGTAAAACAACTAACCCCGATCACTCATTCCAGGCGCATAAAAAGCCAATTAAAAAGGTTTAAATGGGGATTTAAGACACCAATAATGAAGAAAACACTGTGGGACAAGATGAAACAAATCGTCAGGAGCAACTTTACCTTATCCTACAACTTCACCCCTGTGTTCGGCTTAAATCTGGGCTAAATTACTTCTGTAATGCAATCGGACCAAAAAAATCTAAAGTTTTTTGGACAGTTTGTTTTTCATTCAAGTTTTTGATACTATTTTGTAAATGTTTTCAATTTTGAAAGTCTAAAACTTACGTATCATTAAATGGCTTAAGAATAAATTCAAAAGCAAGGCTTTAAAATGGTTAATATACAAAATGAAGATAATGAGGAATCATTTAAAACGTTCGTAAATGTATTTGATAAAATCCTGAAAATCAATACATATTTACAATAACTTTGAATATACAGAGGTTTATACAGCTGACAACAAATTGAATAGAAAGGTTGTAAATATTAAAGAGAAACAATTTCATGACGACCATAACTCCATTTACTATAAATGTAGAACTGAACAGAATGTTTTATTGATTATACATGTACTTTCGGATAAAAAAAGCTGGTTGTGATCACTCAATATGACAAAGGCAGGCCGAACTGTTAAAATTCTACATCGTTATAATGTTTTCCTTATGAAGAAATCATACTTGTACATGCCAAGTTAGTCGACTGTTCTAGTGCTGTCCGAATAATCAGTGCAGTATTTTATTAATATGGGTTTTCCCTGTTTTGTGACATAAACAGATCGGAATTCATATAAACGTTATACAATCATCTGGTTGTTGCTTAATATAATTTGTTGATCATTTAAATTAAATAACGGTGGGTAAAGACTAACACAATATGGGTTAGAATGCTAGCGTGGATCCCATGCAGAGTAGGGAGGGGGACCGGGGTCCCGGACACCCGCCCGTCCCACTCCCTTGAAATTTTAGCAAAGATGTAGTTATCGGATTCATATTGCACGTGTTCGCTGTTAAATACGATCCCGACAAGATGTGGCATACGATGTGGTCTGAAACTAGAAGCAGCATTTAGTTTAACCCTGAACAGCCCTTTATGCAACAGTGAGAAATAGAGTACTAGTTGGTAAATAAGATGCCTTCACATCGTTAAGTGTATTATTTAATACCATAGATGCTGATATGACTCGTAGCGAACTGCCATCATTACATGTATGCAACAAAACGCATTTTTAAAATAATCTCAAACTATGCTGCCGGTTTGTACTTTAAGGAAAAATGCAGTTTTCAGTAAAAAATACAAAACAATTTATTATCTGATCAGATTAATGATTTTCTTGTGTCTTAAAATTGCTACAAAAATACAAAAGTACGTCATTGTATTTGAATCATGCTCTGTGAAAAGGGGCTTACTGCATCTGCGACGAAAGTATCAACCCAGGTCAGCCTGCGCAGTCTGCGCAGGCTGACCTGGGCCGAAACTTTTCGCTGTTGGTCAATTTTCTGTATGTCCAAGTCTACCGGTCTACCTTATGATTTGAGTGGCTATTAAAAATCCATAATTACGTGATGGCTTGATTGGACAATGCATGAAGGAGACGCATTAAGCCTCTTTTTATTAGAGCATGGACTGTTTGAGTTTTCCGCTGATAGTGCGGAGAGGTCACTATCGGCTGCTATATGTGCACCATTTTATGGAAAGATCACAATACATTGTCAAACTGCGTCCATAAACAAAGCACGAATCGATATCTCTACGACAAAGAATTGGAATTTTCTGAATTCTAGATATTTCTTTTTTCTACACGTCACTTGAGGGGAGATCTAGGGCAGGAGTCCGGGCATCTAGACCACTCCCCCCCCCCCACTTGAAAGTTCTAAAATAGTAAGGAATTATTTAATGTAACAGAAAAAGAAATGTTTTTACGAACACATCCATCGTTGTCTACGCATGTCATATTATTCGAAAATAGACCTGTCTTCTATTACGCATCACTATCCTGTACAGGAAAAATATTAATGCGCGGTGGGTAAATTGCAGCTACAAATAGCAAGTGGAAAAAAATTATTAATAAACCGTACGTCTGTGGAAAAAAACAAACAAACAGTTTTTCGCAACAAATTTCTTGAAAATATAATAATTCAGAACGTAAAAAATAATTCTATGAAATATCATTGTTTACTGCAAATCTCTGTAGACAGTTTCAAAATACAGACATTGGGAAAACCGGGATTTGTGCAACAGACTGACAACAAAAATGATGTCCGCACCATGCTTGGCTTATACCGGGGCTGTTTCACTAGCTTCTAGGGGCTGTGTTTATAAATGACTGGTGCATAGGTTATATGCTAGCTAATCATGGCTGGATAAATCAGGTGGGTTTTAGAGAGTAAATGTATATCTTATTTTGAAATTCGCTGAATCGATCGCCACTTTGAAAAGTAGTCCGATTCTGTACCCAAATCAGACAGGTACGTTTTCTACGCTTGACATATTCTTCAAAGACCTGTCTGCTATGAAGTGTCACAGTCCTGTACAGGATAAATATGAATTCGCGATGCGTAAATTGCCACTTAAAGAATGCAGGCGGAAAATGGTAATAAATAATACGTCAGTGAAAAATAAGGCCAGTTTTTCACTACAAATTTCTCAAAAAACAAAATGATTTTAAACACGGGGAAACAGGGATTTGTGCAACAGACTAACAACAAAAATAACGTCCCACCTCACTGTCCTTATACCGTTTTTTTCCAACCTTATTATGGGCTATGTTTATAAATGGCTGGTGCATGGGTTATATGCTAGCTAACCAAAGCTGATGAATCCTATAAGGTCGGTTTTACCAGTAAACATAATTGTTTTTGCATTCGTTGCATTTATTGCTGCCTTGAAAAGTAGTGCGGTTAAGTACCCATATCAGATAGATTTGGCCCCGTGAGCTACTTTTTGACCCAACGTGACCCAATTTCTAACTTGTCCGAGATTTTATCCAGACAAACATTCTGATCAAGTTTCATGAGTCACGGGGTCAAATCTTATAAAATGCTTGTGTGCACTCTAGACACTAGATTTTCTGCCTGATACTTATAAAACTTGGTCAGAATGTTTGTCTTGATAAAATCTTGGACAGCTTTGAAATTTGGTCACGTCGGGTCAAAAAGTAGGTCACGGGGCAGAATCTTAGAAAAAGCTTTTGTGCACTTTAAGGGCCACATTTTCAGCCTTATACACATGAAACTTGTCCACAATGTTTGTCTGGATGAAATCTCGAAAAAGAATTATATCGGGTCACGTCAAGTCAAAAAGTAGGCCACCGGGCCAAATCTTAGAAAAAACTTTGTGTGACTCTAGAGGCCACATTTTGAGCCAAATTCAAAATTCAAAAATAGGCCAAATCGGTCAAAATGTAAATCACTTACACTCATGCGTTTTACATCATCACGACCAACATCTTTTTCAGCCTTATCAATCCTAGATGACCTTACTCAGGTGAGCGCTTTGGGGCCAATGGCCCCCCTGTTTGTATAATCTTTAACAAACACCACTGCACACAGTAAAGGTCTAGATCATACTGCAAAATAAACGATTATGTAGGGGGAAAATGGTCAAAAAACTATTTATCATGAAAAATTATTTAGCTTAAAGCAACATGAAAATAAGTGAAAACAAAGGTGAAAAGGGTAGGTGGGCAAATGTCCGGGTTGTTGCTACTATTGTGGGTGGGCTTTTGTCCAGGTGGCAAATGTCCGGGTGAACTTCTATTTTATACCCATTTCGATTTAGTTTTTTTTTTTCGATCAGGCTAATCATTATAATCCCCGTACCACATATTCCCGACTTTTAACAACTCTGACGAAAAATGCTTTTGAAAACATTCTTTCATACAAACATGTTAATTGCCTATAGCTACTATAGTATTGGTACAGACTATAGATGTAAAATAGCCCTAGGCAAGGATTATCTGTGCCCTTTCCTGTACCAATTCCCATTTGTCCCACATTTATATTTTGGTCTAAAAATCAAAATAAGGGACAAATGGGATTAAACCGAAACAGTTTTATGACGACCACAATTCCAAATGAGCCGCTCTTTGAGAAACCGTAAGTCTACCATATTCACTTTTCATCAAATTAGCAAATTCTAGATTGCGAAACCCTATCAAATATAGGATCAAACAGACTGCTTTTCGATTACATTTATTTGAATTTTAGTGTACATTTAACATTTTTATTCATTAAAATGACATGTAGCCAATTTAGCATTATATAATCATTTCGTAACAGAAGAGAACGTACTATGGTGCTATTCATTAAAGTCGATGAAAATTGATAGTGCACTCTTGAAAGTGTCTAAGGAGAACATTTGGGCGACTTTCCACCTCTGGTGTGATAATAAATATCTGCTGGGTTTCGTCCATTAAATGGTGATTTTCTCGAATCGATGGGTCACGGTCATTACAGGAGTACACTGACAAATGAGGCTTGATTAGTGAACTGTTGCCGTCACTTGACTGATATATCATTGACCCATTAGCCCGCTTGGTTTTATTACTGTTACTCGTATCTTTATTTGACATGAAATACATGTATATACATATTTTTATCCATGAACTAATACATTACTTAGATGTATCCAAGGAAAGCAGAGCATTGAATTATAAATCAGTCGTCTTCAGAGAAGGTATCATACAGAAAGATTGCTAACAAAATTACTTATTGTCCTAAAACAGCAGAAAGATAAAGTACTTTATAGCTGTTTGCAGTAGATGTAGCAAACAGTGAGATAGCACTTCACAACGCACGGTTAAAAACAATACAATGGTATTCTTTCCTAGCTTTCTTATCAGGAGATCCTCGAGGCTAGTACAGGAGTTCCACTATTGGCAGCCATAAATTAACACACAGCTATTAATTATGTGACCCCTGTCAAGTCTAACTCTGCATACCGCAGCAATACACAGCATACAAAACATGCCGGAAAATGGTTTGTCGGACTGACTGTAATCTATGTTATAAAATACATGCCATGCCACAAGATGAGTTCCTGTATGCTAATTACAAACATAATTAATGTCCGCCATTTATAAACATTTCGAAATAAAATATAATTATCAACTCTATGAGTATGCGATTATTGGGTTGCCAAAAGTTTACTCAATTGCTTCGTATCTATGCATTTCAAGATGTTCAAGTTGGAATCTTTACGAAAACCTTGTGATTCGTGACCTGGAAGTTGTGGGTTCGATACCCAGTAGCAGCAACATTTCTTTCCGACGATTTTTCGCCTCTCTTCTCTGATGCATGTGAGAAAAGAAGTCAGTGGTTTGGAAAAAACGTTGTGTCAGTACTGGTGTGAGAAAGCCAGAAAACACATAGGTGCGTCACTGGCCGCCATAATATGACCTAAGCTGTTAAAATGGCGTTAATATCCAATACAAACAAACAAAAATGTTGTTAGAGAAAGAGAAATTGCCCATAATGATCAATTTCTTCCTTTTCCATAGTGTTGTTTACTTAATAACAAAATGAAAATATCATTTCTCAAAATTTGAAATCGTCATCTGCTGATGGTCCCAATTTGAACCGTTCTCAAAAT
The DNA here is from genome assembly GCA_946811185.2 of Hippopus hippopus. NCBI lineage: Eukaryota > Metazoa > Mollusca > Bivalvia > Cardiida > Cardiidae > Hippopus > Hippopus hippopus. The sequence continues at coordinate 6,994,769 of OX328098.1, read as the reverse complement.
ATTGGCTAAATATTAGATAAGACGAGTGAACCTTTCATCGCATAAAATCACTGGCAAATCGTAAAATGTTAACAAATTATAGTCCGAACGCGAACTGAGCTATAAACTGATCCTTTACAACATAAGCCCTGTTTTTTTTACCGCCCGGGGGAAGAACATTTTTGAAAACATTGTGGAAAACCGAGAAAATGCTCGTAACGAATATTTTCTTCTATTCCCACATTGTTTCTCCCTCTTCAGAAACACCACATTTTTAGCCACTGTTGATTTGTCGTCCGCAAATGCTTTGAAATTGGAAAAGTCCAAAATTTTGTCATCTGGTAAAGGGTTAAACAATCACACGTGTACAGAACAGTCTACTAGCAGAAAACGTCAATGTAAACGTTCTTAGGTTTTTTCATTATCGCTGTACAGGTATGATCAGCATTTAAGTTGTATTCTTGAACGTTTGAAAACAGTATGACCATAGGTGAAATTAGTCGTGACGAGCAATTTCAACTTTAGTCACAATGTTTTCTATGCTAACACAATGTTTTATGTATCATCTAGTATTGCATATTTGCTATCATTCACTGTCAATACGAAGTACCATAGAATTGCCATATGAGGGAATGGGTTAATCTGCATGCCCATGGCTAATGGTCTTTAATAACATCACATAAATAATCATGTAAACATGGTATCAGCCATAATTGCGTTTTTGGTTATAATGCAAGCTTTTTAAGTTTACATAGATATTTTAGCTCATCCTTAAATGCACATTCAGTCTACCGGTATAATTCCTGAAACTTCAGTATGAATAATTTTATGAAAGGGTTATGAAAAGATAGAATGCACTGTATTTAACATTTACATGTAAAGTTCGCGTAAAGCGAACTTACACACAGTATGGCAGCAGAGATGGAACAGTCCAAGAAGGCGGAGCGTCAGACTACAGACAGTTAGGCTGTTCAGTTTCTTTACGATAAATTATTTTTAGACTCCACCATATTCAGAATCATAAGTCTTGATAGACAGGGTTAATATAGGCCTTCCAAGAGATGTACAGCTATTCCTGAAACATGGACGGATTTTGGTGAATCGGCTCGTCAGTGCGACCAAACCAACGACAAAATATACTCAGATATTCGTTCTTTTCAACCATTTCTCCTTTATCAGACGTAATCTAGATGCCAAAAGGAACAGAGTGAATTAGTCAGTTTACCCTTTGTGTGGTTAACCTTAAATTTTGAATATTTGATTGTTCAGCGAGTGTTCGCATAGAAACGGCTTCAAAAGTGTCCAGAGAGGGGTCCAAATTTTGAAATGTAGCGTACGTTGATTGCACAAGCTGGCTTGTTTCTATCCGATTTAACGCTGGTTTTAACATCTTTGGTCATATCACTATGGTCAGTGCACCTATATATGTTATCCTGGCTTACTCACACCAGTAGTCACACAGCATGTTTTCCAAGCCGCGGGTTGCTTTCTCACTGCATGAATTATATTTCAAAATCACTGGAAAAAAGTTCTGCGCAGCCGGATGTCGAACCAGTGACCTCTAAATCACGAGTTAGAAACGCCACAGACTGAGCCATCCAGCCTCAGGGCACTATAAAAAATGTTAATCCACAAAAGCTAATTTGACATGTCACCCAAAGGTCGCAGTTTTAAGTATTGTATTAGAATGGTTGCATTTAGGAATATAGATCTTTTATTTAGCTCAATACAATAACATAACAAAAGAACCTCTCTCTCTCTCTCTCTCTCTCTCTCTCGTGGATACCTGTACATGTAGGTGCCCTGAACAAAAAGATGTGTGGTCCGTTGTAATATGGCAATGTGTGCAATACAGATTGCTATAAATTGAAAGAATACTTTATATGTTTCCGACCCGACTGGGTGTCTCATTAATCGGCTCAGTCTGCTCGAGATTAAAGGCAGATCTGCCTTAAAAGCAATTATATGTACATTTTAAAACCAGTGATTTATTAGAAAACCTATAATACAGAGAATAAAGACAATGCCATTTTTAAGCTGGTCTGTTTTTACACTGTAAAGTTCTTATTGGTGCTGAATATCAGAACAAAATCGGCGAATTAGAAGTAAAGTATAAATGGAAAATGTCTTTGCTTTGATTGTACATGGTTCCCTGATGATTTCAATTCAGAAGGAAACACACCTTATGTGCAACAAACATTTAACTGATTAATGTATAAATGTTCAAAAGAAACGCACTGTAATTGTCCAAGTACAGTACATCTTGGGGATTTGCAAGATATAATGAACAGTAACTTCCTTTTTACCTGGCATTGATGCAACATATGGAAACGAAAATTAACGATTACAGGCAAGTATGGCATAGCCATAATGCTCAACTTAGTCCCATACCATCTTGGATTAATGGAATTCCGTAGTAAAGTATGTGAACATAAAACGAAGCGTAAAGACATCCATGGATTCCCTTGTGTCGTTTGCTTGACCAAGAACAAATATAAAAGAAGATGTCAGACACATGTCTTTTATTTTATGCTTTGTCGTAGTTTAAAATGGACCTTAGCAGAGGAAAGAAAGCAGTAAGTACATGTAGCTTTTACCAAATGTTTGAGAAATAGCATTTGTACTGATACGTAAAATGCTATTCGAATTTCGCTTTTTTTTTTAATAAACAGGTATTATGGGGAGGTATGGACATTTTTGTCAAAATTTGAAAATTAAATATCTTAATTGATTTCGATTCATTTCCATGATTTAAGTCCACGTTACAAAAGTTATCAGTTCAATTTTTTCTGTATAAAAGTTATGTGATTTTAGAGTTATATAGATAGCATTAAAAACCATAAGAGTTTATGTATGGATTAAAAGTTTTCATATTACGAATGAGTAACTAAAACAGATGGAACTATATTTTCCTTTCCCGTAACTGTTTAGAAAAATCTACTGTAGTTTATACAGATCAGAAGCTAGCTCAAAGCATCGAAAAACAAGATTTTTTTTTTACGAAAACACCCACGTCTACCTTTAAAGGAAAAAAATTCTAATACGACAAACGATACCTGGAATGTCAAATGTGATTTTTTTTTTTAAAATTCCAACTGTTTTTTTCTCATAGAAGGAATTTTGAAATTCCTTCTATGAGAAAAAAACAGTTGGAATTTTTGAACCATTCTTATGAAGACTCGTGCTGTAATTTCTATTATGACTGATTTTGTCAACAGTCACGCATAATATCATTGTCGAAATTAAATTGTCGTTTACACTGACAAACTTTGCACGACGGTATTCAATAAGCGTAATCAGGAATACATATTACAAGACATTGAACGTGATAGTATTACATCAATCTAACATATGTGTTCTCTAATTTGATATGAACAATGGAGAGTTGCCGGATTATTGTCGTATTTCGGTTTGTTTATACATGTTTTAGGCCGTTTTAACTATATGTCAATTATTTAAGATCAGTTCAAATCTTCATGTTTTAGTGATCCTCATCAGTGCTACTTTTTAAACCTTTCTAAACTGGCTATCCAGTCCAGGCTGACCTGACGATATTTTTACAGGTGCATCGAGCTCATATAAATTCTTGCTAACATAGGGAAATATTTCTGGAGTAAGCATATATGTTGTTTAAGAACATATTTCTTCTATTCTCACAATGATTTTCCTTCTATTCTCACAATGATTATGTTTTAGTAAACGGGTTAAAAATGTGACGAATGAATCAAAAGGGGCGGGGTTAGAATGTCTTCTATCAGTCAGAATACTGCAGCTGATTGGAGTTTATTGCAGTGTGAAGCGCTTCCTAGATGCGTGTATGCCTACGTTAAATGGGACAGGTTTCCTTGAACAGCATCTTTTTTCATTTTTGCGACTGTTACGCAAATTTGGAGTCGATTTGGATTTCTCCGACTTCTTTTTTGTTTTACACATTTACCGAATATACAAGTATTTATTCTCCCTAAAATTTTATATAATTAAGTTAGCTATTACCCCACCCTCATTAAACTTGTTTCCAATCCATTCTGCTCCGTTCCATTCTGATTAGTATTTGTAGCAAATTTCAATGCAAATTAATAATTATACACTTGATAATAAATGGCACATAAGGTTAGTTTTTTTCCACCGTAATATTTGCTGTTCATATTTTTCTCATGCCAATCTCTTCCATGCAAATTCGCTCATGCTCATGATTTTCAGAAAGGTAGGCCCGCAGAATGAAATTTATTATGCTAATATTAATATGATTCGGCTATGGTGTTAGTATGTTATGTATACGTTTTTTACAATATGTATCACTGTAAATGCTTCATTGAGTTTGTTTCTATGAACATTTAACTACATATAATTTTCTGATGATTTTCTTTCTTTGTTAAATTACCATCGAATACTTATTCGTTTATTTAAATCTAGGTAACTCAGTGTTGGTAAGACATCAATTCCTTGAATGACGGAAATTACATACATACGATTAATGTTTTTCCACGTTGAATATAATGAGGAATAAAGTTTCCACGCCTCTTTCTTGTACTTCCAAAAATATAAAATGGTGAAAAGATAACCATACATTGTCATTTTTTTTTTTCATTTTCTATATGAATGTGTTAAGAATTTTCAATTCTTAATGCTTCAGTACTCAAAAGACCAGTTTTCTGGCTATCGAATGCCTTATGTATGCTTATAGATAACAGGTATTACTTCAATTGACCGTTTATTATGAAGAAACTATTGATCAGTTGATGGCAAAAGCTTGATCGTCAGCTGATTTACTTCGTAGCCAGTGTCACTTGCCAACCAATCCCTAAGAGGTACAGTTTCAAAATCTCAATATTTTATTTCTCATCCAAATTCTATCGTGTTGGAGCTTATAAAACGTGTTCGATATAAAATTTGTATTGCTCACCTAAACTCTATGTTTTCGGTACTCAAAGAATTGCCTTGATAACATAATTTTTCATTTCTGATCCAAACTCTCCTGTTGTGGTAATGAAAGCAATGTTTTGAATAAAAAAATCATTATTCCACATCCACAAAATGGAGTTTATTTTTGAGGAAAAATGCCTTTTTAACCATCTTTACATTGGCCACTGTGTGACAATATCATAAACATCACGACCATCGCCACAATGTTTGCCTCTTGTGACTTGCAATGTTGACTTAAGGTTAACAAAAATTTAGTGAGAAATCAATATTCTAAACAGCATTCATACAATCACTTTCTCCTCCCAAAGCGCTTAGATCTCTCAGATTTAACCCACGCATCGTATCCTGAATTAATAATATTCATTCCCTCTCTTGTCGCAGGTGAGAGCCAGCTTATTGGGGAAAGCATTCGAACAGGTAAACAGTAATTTCTTTTTAATAATATTCGAGTTATAAATGGGTCAGTCAAATTCTTTACCAGATAAGCTCCGGCTTTTACGGCCCTGGGGAAGAAGGCTTTTGAAAACATTGTGAGAAAAGGAGAAAATGCTCGTGACGAGCATTTCTCATTTTCCCACAAAGTTTTCTAACCTTCCAGAGACAAATTCCGTTATTTGATTCAAATAATGGTCTGCAAATTCTTTCAGTTTGGACAAGGCTAAAATTTTGTCGTCTGGTAAAGGGTTAATAAGTGAATAAGAGGCATATTATCTGTATTGTTGCCATTTATACATGTATGTATGTTGCTACTTGGGTCTGTATTTTGAAATAAAGAAACTTGAAACTTGAAACATGTCAAGCTTAATGTTAGTAAACTTACTGAATTGAATTGACAAAAACCCGTAAGTCATTTCTATTTATTTATTACGATAGGCATGTAGCTCATCGGCAAACAAGGTAATCTCGATTCATGTTTTCAGAAAAAAAGGATCACTCCAGTACAAGATGCAAAATTTTGGTGTGAAACTGGCTTAGACAAGGATGGTTTTAGAAAGGCATACATTGACAAGTACATCGGTAAGTTTAATTACATGTATAAAAGAACAGAACAGAATAGAAATATTTGGTGTTAGTTAATACAAATTTATTGCAATTTTACGATACAGAGTATTACAAGAGAGAGGCAAATGAAAAAATAATGAAAAACAATCTTATGGCAAATTTACGCGACCTGTGTTCAACATCTGTTGCAACATTTGTGGTAATTCACATCGTCAAAACTTAATTTTAATGAGGGATTTGTTACAAAATTTGTAAAACAGAGTAAATAAGACTTTCTGTTTTCCCTGTTTTTGTTTCAGAAAGAATGGGCCAATCATCAATCAGTATGCTAGATGCCAGCCCATTATCTTGATATTAATTATACCTTTAGTTTACACTAGTTTACACGGTATGTTTTACCAGTACTGATGACGACATTAGTACCTTTTGCGGATGGTTTAGATCAAAGATCAGACTGCACAGAATGTGCAGTCTGATCTTTGATCTAAACCATCCGCTACAAGATGCTAGACCATGATGCAATTCATATTCGATAGCAGTTGAAATATTCGTTTAGACCTCGAAAAAAAAGCAGAATTTCTTGAGCTAGTAGTGAAACAGTTAACAGAATGATAATGTAGATAATGTAATTTCAACAAAGTTTGGGCTTACACTATCGGCTTGAAATTTTCATTTCTTTTATTCAGCAGGATAAGGGTTAATATCAAGATAAAGGGCTGGAATTTACCATACTGAGCACTGACTGGTCCGTTTTCTCTGAAAAAAAAAACAGCAATTGAACATGTCCTGTTTGCTCTGCTTTACAATTTTGCTAGATTTACACGATGTGATCTAACACAATGTCATATGTTGCAACAGATTTGAAAGAACAAGTCGTGTAAACCGGCCTTAAGACGTGGCTTATCTATTTTGGGAAAAAAAAAGACATATCGTGCAAATTAGCCTTTGAAGGTATTTGGAATATTCACACAATGCTAGCAAAAATTATCGTAGGTCCTGCGTCGCCTATATGCAAGAAAGGTGTATTTAATTAAATGTCAGTGCTTTTGACCAAAATGTAGCAATATTTTCAAATTTCCTTACAATTGGCCATGTGTATATAATAACTAAGAGTCCAAAACAAAGAGAGGAAATAAAAATGGTGATTTACTTTCAACAGTTTTCATATTACGAAATGCTGATAATCTATTACTCCTCTAAATATTAGTACATGTGTATGCCTACTGTTTCATTTCTCAAATCATATAGGGACAACGCAACTTTTGTTTAACTTATTCTCAATTCATTTTCACTAACAATTTGCGCCATATTTTTTCATGATATTATTTATAAACATCTATACAGCATGCTCACTAACGAACAGAAATGCTATCCATGTACCATGCTTGTTTCAGTATATCTTTTCTCTATTTTCAACCTATAACGTCTGATTGTATTTAACGACAGAAAAAAGAATCCGCGGTATTTACCAAATTTCATCTTATTTGGACACAGGGTATGGAATATTTTCAACAACAGACTTCAAACATGGCCAGTTTCTTTTGGAATACGTCGGATCCTTAATAACGTCGGAGGAAGCTGAACAGAAAAGCCTTTTATATACTCGGAAAAACAAATCATCACCTCCTAGATGTTAAATGTATCATTTTTCCTTTAGGGGAGAGAAATTGTGGTATGTTATGTTATTTTAATAACAAGAGATGATAAACATATGAATAAGAACTGTGAGTAATTATATCTTTTAACGGCCATGATTGTTAAACAGTTCTTTTGATGTGCTGAAGTAAATGTATTTAAAAAAGTTGCCGACCAAACGTATACTTTTTTTACCATTTCCTTTCTCTGCAGGGATATATTAGACACTGTTTTGGTCGGTGTTCAATAGCAAGAAAACCATGCGTTAACAGGTCCGTATAGCTGGGCACATTTAATATGTATTGCATTTTACATGTTACTGCAAAATAGCTTGACACTTAAATAGACCCGTGCTATCGTTTTTTTATGTTTTTAGGGTAGATTTTATTTGACTAATCAACTGTTTCAGCATCGATGCAACAAAGAATGTCCAGAGACTGGCTAAATATATTAATGATGCACCTTTGAAAGACCCAAAGTGCAACGCAAAGATGAAACTGATGGTTTTTGAGGGCAGGCCAAGGTTATGCTTGTTTGCATTGAGGGACATAAAATGCGGCGAGGAAATTCGTTATGACTATGGCGAAGATGAAAGATTTTTGTTTTGGAGATACAAGGTAATAATGTTATCATGATTTATTCAGGAAAGATCTTGCCATTTTGCTGGACGGCAACCAATTCTCTAGAGCCGTTATGACCGAACACGTACTTGTTATCATTAGCTATAAGGCACTATAAAAAAACTTACTTCATTACAGGCAAAAGTCGCCGAACTAGACGGACAAGAGGAACCATCAGACGGAACAGGTAATTTATATTACAATTTAGTACTTTTCTTTACTAAACTGACTGGTTCCAGGACATAACTTTCGCCTATCTATGAGAGACTAGATAGTTTAGCTAGATTTTCCGATCTGATGTGTAGTTACTTTTTAAAACAATATTGTATGTTTAATTGATAGAATGGACGTTCCATGGATTTATTTTTGGTAAAAATCATATTGCAATAGTTTTTCCTAAATCTACACTGGGTATATATTGTTGAAGATTACATGTTTATTTGAAATATCAGTAGATAAAACTTAAGGCTTTTAAGACAATAAACCATTATATGATTCAATCCCTAATCCTCTTAACCCTTAACCCTTAACCCTTAACCCTAATCCTCTTAACCCTTAACCCTTAACCCTCTCTTAACCCTTAACCCTTAACCCTAATCCTCTCTTAACCCTTAACCCTCTCTTAACCCTTAACCCTTAACCCTCTCTTAACCCTTCAAACATTTTCCAAGAATTCATTTTCATTTTTCAGGAATGTAACCAGAAAATGAAAACATCTATAAATCTACTAACGATAAGTCAACACATCAAATAATAAGCCCCTAGACCCCATGTGTCAACACAGAATAAGTCCATGCATGAGGGACTATAATCATTTTACTCACTAACCATCTTTCCACTTCCTGTCTTACTACGTCAACATTTCATTTTTCCATCATATACCCATATGAGCAAAATCTCAAACCCATCCCATATTCCTATATGGTCTCTATTTTATAATGACCCAATGCTAATGTGTCAATATTGTTCTCTAAAAAATAAATAAGTTAAGAAATTATATTACATTTTAAAAAAGATGAGATTTTTAACGAACGCTAGAAATTTTATAACACAAACCGATACAAATGTTTATATTATAAATAAAGAATTTCCGATTCAATCTATAAATAGTGTTTTATCAAATTATAAAGGTTTCTTATACCATATTTATAGTAATATGCTAATAACTGACAATCAAGGAATTCCATATGATGCTATTACAATATATGTAAGAATAAATACTAATTTAATTAAACTTAGAGGGTTTACAATAGACATCTATCAACCAGATGATGATACTAATTTTCTAGAAGAATTAAATAAAACAATAAATAGAATTTGTTCATCTATTAACAATAAAACTGGGATAATAACTTCGATAGAAATAAAGATAATAAAAGATTTTTGTCCTTGGAGTGAAGATGTTTACGAAAATATAATGAAAAACAAAAATTTTTTCTTTAGACTCTCACGTTACATGAAAAATATATAAGTAACTATATAATTACTACATCCATTTTACCATAAATTTAAAAATAAGATAAGTTAAAGAAATTATTACTTATAAAAAAATGAGTGTGTTAAATAGATTTACTCCTAAAGAATTAAAAAAATTAGAAAAACATATTAAAACTAAATATAATGAAATACCTATTTATAAATTTCCAGGAAGGAAATTATATTTCCCAAATATTCATTATAATGATTATTATACTACTTTGAGAAAAGCAGCACCTGTTATATATTATTTTTTTAGTAAAGAAATGGATCGATGTGGTACACATAATTTATCTATGTGGGTTGGTCTTTATGATAATAAAACTGAAGAAAGAAAAAGAGTTGGTCCTTATTGGTTTGATACTAGACCAGGAATTGGAATACATTTAGCTCCTTATCGAAATGAAATAAATTTTTGTGAGAATAATGTTTTTGAATTTACCCCTTCTGTATTAGTAGGGTCTAGAAAATTAAAAGATTTTAACCATCTTTCACCTTTTATAAAATTTAGTGGTAAATTTGATAATTTATATGGAGACCCTGATGTAAATAAAGCATTAAAAAAAATAAAAAAATTAACAAAAAATGTAACACTTGATTATGTTAGAACTAATAGAAATGACGCTACACTCGTTAAAATTACTAATGCATTGGGTGAAATAACTTTTATTAATAGAAGTGACTTTGATGATTCTTTTTTTGTTATAAGAAATAGAGATTATTATATTATAGATTTCTTAAAACCTAAAACAAAAGAAAAAGAAAAAAAAAAGAAATTATTTTTAGAGGAAAAATGTTGTATATGTACCATTAATGAACCTAATATAACATTCATTAATTGTAGGCATCTATGTATATGTGAGGAATGTGATAAAATACACCCCTTAAGTATATGCCCTATATGTAGACGGTAATTTTTTGTTAAAAGAATTTTGTAAAATATTTGAATGACTAAATAAATATATAATATATTTTTTATAATATATTATATATATTTTACAAGTCTAATTCTATCAAAATAGATACGTAAGCGTGTGTTACTTCTCGGTTATCTGTTCTCGAAATAAAGTTTATTATGTCGCATTGATTTACCTCCAACGCCCTTGGAAAAGTCGTACAGCTACAAATTTCGTCTGCTTTTTTAATAATAGAGTAATCAACCTGTTCATTTCCGTTTACCGTTATATTAATTTTTACCTCTTCTGGTATATTACGGTCCCTTTTAACGATTGTTAAACTTCCACTTATAATTCTACCTGACACATTCATACAATAACCCCCTAAACCGTGTCTTTTACCTGAATTACCATTACCGAATGAAAACTCATAATTACCGTTTGAAATTGGTCCCTGTTCTTCAGCCCACACGGTTATAACAGGTTTTGGTTTATATGCTCTGAAGAAACGCTCCATATATTCTCTAGTGACAGCATCTTTTCGTTCTCTTGGGTCCGCTATATTATATATTCTTAAATTATTCATATCAATATTTTGGTTTACTGATAGTTCCCCATTCGCTTTCATTGAGAAAGATTTATACATAGCACCTTGACCACCTCTAATATTTTTAACGAGGTCATCAACATAACCTTTAGTGGTAACCGCATCTTGGGATATGGGGTTTGATAATCCAGTAATCTGGTTACCATTCATATCTATTCCACCATCTATTGAATAGGACCCATCTCGTTTTCTCGTTAAAGCTTTTTCACCTGCGGTAGCCGCCTCAATCCTAGTATCCACGTAAAACTTATTAGAGGCTTGGTCGTGTCTCGTGGGGGTTCCGAGATTGTTAATTACTCGTCCTCCCATTGAGATTGCATCATCTGCCTCATACCACCTTCCATCTTTATAAACGAAGGCTCTATCAACATTATCCACATAATTTTTAGTAGCAGCTTCACCCGGTTCTGTTGGGTCCTTAACATTTCTTATCGGATTAAAACCCATATTTAAATATCCAGTAAAGTGGTATCCACCGTTTTCATTCAACAACCCTGAGTTGGCGTCAACATAATCCTTAGTTGCAACATCATGAGAATTTACTGGATTACTAACCCTCGTTAATGTATTACCATTCATGTCTATGGAACCGGTAACAACAGTTGTTCCATCTTTACGTAAAAAAACATTATTTATGTAAGCGAGTGACACACCATCACCGCTTGTTTCACCATCATCTTTCATTCTTCCGAATTTGTCAACAGGCATTTTTATATATACTAAAAAAATTTATTTAAAACATTTTGAAACTGGTTACCTCTAGATAACTCTTTTAGAATGTACAAACATAAATGACCGCAAAATACTTGCCCAGCTTGTTGTAATTGGTCAGTATTGTACTGTATTGGACTTTTTAAATAATCTCGAATTTCAATAGGTGGTTGTATGCCATAACTATCAAAATAAATTTTAGTTTTACCATTTTTATACCAAGCGACCCAATGTGTACCAGGTCCACCACTTTTATCAAAGTTTACTATACCACATTCTTTTTTACTCGGTTTTCTCGGTAATGTATCTAGTAAAAAAACTCCTCTAAAATAAGGAATCTTTAATCTTTTTACGGCACCCTCTAATTCGAAATTGTTCAACGGCTTATTCGGTAAAATTACGTTTTCAATCGAAATATTTTCCATTTTTAGAATTGTTCGATATTTTTATTATCAATCCATGAATTAAATTCATTAGGATAACCTTTCCACTTTACAAAAGATTTATCTTTCTCTTTTTTAATAATCTTTTCTATCCTAAACGTCTTTTGGGTAGTTTTCTGAAGTTCAGGTTCATAAAAGGTACCTTCTATTTCGTCTCCGTTAAGATCCTTAATACTATACGTTATAGGTGATGTACGTTTTACTTCGGAAACTATAAAAACCTCTTCCGTCCATCTCGTTGTATAACCTTTCTCGAAAGTCTTTTTCTTTTTAGTTATCCTTACTTTGTCTCCAACGGAAAACTTAGGATTAGAGTCTCTTATTTCAGGATTATGAGGGTAAAGATTTCTCCAAACTCTCGTTTCATTTTCTTTTTTACTAGCGTCTACCGGAGTCATCTTAATAGATGAATGCCTTGTATTATTATATTCTTTAACCAAATCCGGTAGCACATTAATGTAAACGTTTGTAGAGTTAGTGGAAAAATACTTCCACATTTTTTCTTTCATTGTTCTAATCCGTCTCTCAACGACGCTAGATTTCTCCTCGTTTTGGGTGGAATATATTTCGACTAACGCTTTTACGTCTTTGTTATAAAACTCTTTACCCTCATCCACCCACATTTTTTCAGGTTTTCTCTCCTTAAAAATACTTTTTAATGCTATAGCGACAGATTCCCCTTTTTTATTTTTCAATGGTACCAGATATCCATATTTAGAAAAGATATCAATGACAGCGAGAAGGTATTTAACACCACGATTAAACTTAGAAAAAGCTTGCATGTCTACTAAATCCGCAGCCCATATCTTATCTATACCGTTTACTATAACTCTCCTTTTCTTAAATTTTCTTCTTACGGGTTTATGCAATTCTTCCGCTAATTTTATCATCTCAGAACTTTTTTTTTTAACCCCATTCCAAATTTCATCTTAGTTCCAATGAGTCTACTTACCAAACCTCTTTCCATTTTTTCTCTAATACTAGGATTGTAAATCCCTTCTAACTCCGTTAACATATTCTTATCACACACTGCGTTTCTTGTAGCAGTATCATTGTGTTGAAGATAGCAAACATCATGATTATAAGCGGCTTTATCAACACGGTTTATAGGTTTACTCCATTCCTTTGGTGTTAAATCTGGATTGAGTCTTTTATTTAGTTTGGTACCTGGTCCTGTAAAGTTGTGCCCTGGTAGATGCATTTCAACAGGTAAATTATTTATAAATTTGTTTAAGATGCTACCCCCATTTTGTAGTTTTTTTTTTTCTCCTTTTATAAATTGTGATTTAGTTATTCCACAAATAACACATTTCCCCTGCATCATATTTCTTCCATTTTTCGAAATTGTATATTTTATATCACTCGTATCAGTATGTTTTTTACATTTAACGCAATACATCTTATTTTATATATAAAAAATAAAAGTATTTAAATAAAATGGATATTATGAACTTATCATGGAATGAAGTAGTATCAAAGAGATTTAATCACCCCCTTTTACCAAAAAGTATTAGGGGTTTAATTATAGGTAAATCAGGATGTGGTAAAACTACTTTATTGTTAAACCTTTTACTCAGACCGGGTTGGCTCGATTACAACGATTTGAGTGTTTTTGGAAAAAGCCTTTTTCAACCCGAATACCGAATACTAAAAAAGGCTTTTGAAGAAAAACTACCAAAAGAATGTATCTTAAGATTGTTTAACATGCGTGATGACATACAAGAACTAAACATTCCACCAACAGCTTTAGTTGAAGAATGGGTTAAAACGATTAAAAACAAATCGGATATAAATTGTAACTTCTTTGAAAATGCTAGTGATGTACCTGACCCGAGTGAGTTAAACTCAGGAAATAAAAATTTAATGATTTTCGATGATTTACTTTTAGAAAAGCAAAATAAATGTGAGTGTTACTACATTCGAGGAAGGCATAGTAATGTTGACTGCTTTTACCTCTCACAGAATTATTTTAGACTATCAAGACAAACTATTAGAGAAAACGCTAATTTTATTTGCCTTTTCCAACAAGACCTACAAAACCTTAAGCATATTCATAGCGACCATGTAGGTGGAGATATGTCTAAGAAAGAGTTTAAAAATTTTTGTGAAAAGGTATGGGAAACACCACATGGTTTTGTTATCATTGACTTAACCAGTGGAAAATATAATGGGAAGTATAGAAGCGGTTTTGATAATTTTTACATGCCTGGATTAGTATAAAAAAATATTTAAATATTATAAAATGGAAAAACTTTTAGAACAAATTGTAAAAAATACGAGCAACAAAACATCATTTCAAATCATAGTAAGCGACAACAAAACACGTTTTAGAACAAGGTTTAATCCTCCAATTCAACTGGAAAAGGATAAAGTATACGAAATAGCTCTGGTAAACCTTGAAACTTACTACTCTTTTCCAAACATTGATGAAACGAACAACACATTCGTTTATTCTCCAGACAATGGCAACACATGGATTAAAATAAAAATACCTGAAGGAAGTTATGACCTCGTTGACATTAATGATACGATTCGTCAGGAAATGAGAAAAAATGGTCATTACGATAGAGTTAATGAAGAGTATCCTATTAACTTTTCTGCGAACACTAATACCCTAAAGTCTGTTCTTATTATTGATGATGGTTATCAAGTAGATTTTAATCAACCAGGTTCCATCGCTAAAGTATTAGGATTTACTCGAGCTAAATATTCGCAAGGATTTCACGAGTCAGAGAATGTAGTGAACATTCTTAGCATAAATAGTTTGCTCGTTAACATAGATATTATTTCAGGAAGTTACGTTAATGGTTCAACAAAAAATACTATTTACTCTTTTTTCCCAGATGTTGCACCTGGATATAAGATAATTGAGTCACCAGTTAATTTAGTATACTTACCAATAACGTTAGATGAAATACATAACCTAAATGTAAATATTACTGACCAAGATGGTAATTTACTAAATCTTAGAGGTGAAAATTTAACGATTAGGTTTCATATTAGAGAAGCGAGATGAGCTAAATAAAAAAATATTTGTATATAAAATGACGAGTTACACTAATGTTAAAGTAAATATATCTGAAGGACAAAAGCAAAAACTTCAACATGCTGTTAAAGCTAGTTGCCCAGTAAGTATTCGTTTAGGTCATGAAGATTTACAAGGTAATGATGTTTTAGCAATTACCAATTCACAAGCGAGGAAAATGGCTAAAGCCTATGAGGATGGTGTGGGTATAACTATTAAAATGACTGCGAGACAACTTAAACATAACATGAAAATAGAGGGAGGTTTTCTCGGAATGTTAGCTGGGTTGGCTGCTAGAGCTTTACCAATGCTTGCAAAAACCGTTTTACCAGCTTTAGGTGTTGGTGCTCTTTCTGGATTAGCTCAAACAGGTGTTCAAAAAGCTATGGGGTCAGGTTTTTACCTTAAAAAAGGAGGATGTGTTTGTCAAGTTGAAACTGATGGAAGTGGATTATACTTAAAACCATACAAAGGTAAAGGATTAGCTTCCGTTGGTGATGGGTTGTATTTAAAGCAAGGAGGAAAAATGTATGATGGAAAAGGACTTTTACTTGGACCTAATAGTCCATTTGCTAATATCCCTATCCTAGGAGCTATATTGTAATATTTAAATATTATTTACAACAAATAAAAATGGATATACATAAATTTGGTATAAAACCTAATATTACTACCCAACATAAAACTATATTTTGGAAACCTCATTTACATGGAGTAAGATATCCTCCCTTAAAGCAAGATTCTCTAAAATGGAAAATATACTCACAACTAACTATCAAGATTCCTCCTAATGATGGTATGAGAGTTCCGTTAGGATTTGGTTATATAGCTACACGAGGAGTTGTAGTGATATCTATTAGTAATAAATGGAAAGATAGTTTAACCATTTCTAATGGTATACATCTTGATAATGATGTTAATGATATCTTAGTCTACATTTATAATTTCTCACAAAAACCAATTGAAATACCCGAGGGAGAGTTATTCTGCTATCTAAAATATTTGCCATAAAAAAAATTATTATATTAATAAAATGGCAGATACAAATCAGGAACACCCTAATAAATTATATCCCCCACTACCCAAAGAACGGGTTACCCCTAACGCCCCACCTAATGAAGATATTGAAATGGAAACAATGGATAATGGTCATTCTTATAGACTTAAAAAAATATCTGAGGTTTTAGATTTTCTCAAAAAGGAAATAACTGAAAGGGAAAGATTGAATAAGAAATATAGTAGGATGGCTAAGGTAGTTGATAATGTTGAGGGTGGATTGGTTGTTGTTTCATTAGCGTTAGGTGGTGCAGGTGTTATTTTGCTTTCAACTGTTGCAGCGGCACCCGTTGCTGTAGGTTTGGAAGTTACTGCTGGTGTAATCGGTCTTTCTTCATTGGTTAGTAAAGTATTTGTTAGGAAAACTACTAATAAAGCTGAAAAACATTTGAAAATTCAAACTCTTGCTGCTGCTAAGCTTAATACTATAGCTAATCATGTATCAAAGGCTTTAATGGATAATCATATATCTGATGATGAGTTTAAGTTGATAATGGATGAAATGAATAAATATGAAGAAATGAAGAGTGAAATAAGAACTAGCTTTAAAAAGAAGGTAACACTTGAAGAAAAGGAAAGTTTGATTGAAAAAGGGAGGGAAGAAGCGAGGGATTCCTTTCGGAGGCTTGTTGAGAAAAACCATGGTGGAAAGCTTCCCTTTTAAATTACCTAAGTTAAATTTTAGATGTAAATGTCAATGTGAAATAGGGGATAATGATGATGAATAAATATATAAGAGAATTATATATTCTCTTATATATTAAAATTGTTGTAAAAACTACGTTAAAAATTGCGTTAAAAATTGCGTTAAAAACTACGTTAAAAATTGCGTTAAATTGCGTTAAAAACTACGTTAAAAAAATATGTTGCTAATTAAAAATGTCATTTCTAAAAATAACTAACCCTGCAAAAAGAGACTTAATTGTAAAAGAGTATCTCGAAACGAAAAAGAATATTCAGGATAATCAACTAGCAGAGAGAACAGGTGAACGAGAATTACAAACTGACCTTTCAAAGTTTTTTAAACCTATAACAGAAACGCAAAAAGCTACAACAAAGGAGATTACAGAGGGGCTTAAACCTATTAAAGAAGGTATTGAAAGCTTACCACAGACTATTACTTTTCCAGCATTTCCATCTATCAAAGCTTATGATAAACCAACAGAAGAAGAAGAAGACCCACTATTTATCGGTGAAATAGCAGAGTCGTATTTAAGAAAGTTTGCTACTAAGTCTGAAGCTGATACAACGTATGGAATACATGATAGAAAGGGTAAGTTTTATATCGGTAACAAACCAATTGTTATTCGAGACAACGATATTATTGTGGATGGTGAAGAATATGAAGGTACCCCCGGTCTATGGGAGTTAATCGTATCTAAAGATCCTGATAATAATATTTTTGGGGGTGATGATTATGAGAATTACGCGAAGTTGATTATAAAAACAGGCTCTATTTTTCGTGGCAACGACCCAAAAAGTAAATATCCTAAATCTTCTAAAGGTAAAAAATGGAACTTCATACTTAAACCTATTTGGGATAATAAAAGATTTCATAAAGGTAGTGGTATCATTGTTATCCCATCTGACCCTAATGCATTAATAGAAAGACTAGACCTGCTGATGGCAAGTAAAAACGCAGGTAATACAGGTGTAAGAAATGAGGTAGTAAGCATTTGTGATGAATTAAAAAGACAAGGTGTTTTAAATTCACACGCTTATAAAAATTTAATGTCTATACTATAAAAAGATGATAATCACTAAGAAACACGGATTTAAAAAAAAGTATTCATATGGTGGTGCGGGAATCTTTGATAGTATTGCCAACTTTTTAGCGAGGCTTTTTACTAGTAGTGCAGCTAAACAAATTACGTCTTCTGCCCTTGATGTAGGAAAGAGTGTAGCTAAGGAAGGAGCAAAGAAAGCTTTAGAGGTTGGAAAAAGTGCAGTAGTAGAAGCAGGGAAAAAATTAGTTACAAAAGCTTTGACACCAAAATCGAAGCAAATTTTACAAAAATATAACACAACACCAAAACCTAATGAGTCTCCTAAAACACAAAACATTAGCACATTAATAGATGGAAGTGCCATTACTATTCAAGACTTAGTTAAAAGATTAAACAGTGGAGCGGGTATTAAAACAGTATGAAGAAAGAAAAAAATATAGATAAGTTAAGAAAATTATATTCATTATAAAAAGAATGTCTAAATTAAGTTTTAATCGTGTAAATTATAAAAAATACAATAGTGCTACTATTAATATATTAGGCGCTTCTTTAAACATAGAAGATTGTGAAATTCTTGAAATTAATAAAACGAAATATAATTATAAAAAAGCTGTTGTGAAGTTATCTCCTGAAAAGGTAATCAAGATGAAAGAGATTGAGGAAAAGGTAAATGAATTTTTAAAAAAGTGTGGTATACCTAAAATAACACTTGTATACGGGAATAGAGTTTATCCTAAAGCTAATCTGGATACCGCAAAAAGCATTAAACTTCGAGGTGTGTTTGTTAATGATAAAAATAAGTCTTTTCCCCAGCTGTGGTTTGAAAATTAAGTAACACAATTATAATTTTTATCTCATTTAAAAATTATAATCACTATTATAAAATGGACATTTTAAGAATCACTGAACCAATTTTTAAAGATGATAGTATTGTTGAGTATGAACACCATGAGTATGAACCAATCACTGGCACCAATCTCAACGGCCCAGGAGAAATTAGGATTAACATTGAGACTCAAGATATTTTTACTCATCCTAGTGAGAGTTATTTACTTATTGTAGGTGAATTAGTAAGAAGTGATAATGGAGCAGTTTATAATGCTAACACTAATATTTCTTTAACAAACAATGGTCTTATGTATCTTTTTAAAAATATTAAGTATCAACTTTCGGGTATGGAGATTGAATCCGTATTGAATCCTGGTCAGGCTACTACAATGTTAAAATATCCAGATGATTTCTCTAAATCACAAGGGTTAAATCAATTGTGGTATAAAGATACAGCAGCTAACGCTGGTGCCGGAAACACTGGTTTTATTGTAAGAAGAAATTATATTATTAATGATCCTCTTCCAAGAGGTACCTTTAGCTTCAGAGTTCCATTAAAACATATATTTGGTTTTTGTGATGATTATGATAAGATATTGTATGGAATGAAGCAAACTCTCACATTAACGAGAAGTGATGATAATGATGCGATCTTTCGAGATGGTGCTGCTCCTGCTGATGGTAGAATTAATTTACTTAGAGTATCTTGGTTTATACCTCATGTGTTACCCTCAGATGAAGAGAAAATGCAACTTTATAAAATTATTGAGAAAAAAGAAAAAATACCGGTTGGATATAGAATGAGGCAGTGTGACTCTATTGCGGTTCCCGAGTCAACATCATTTACCTGGAGACTTGCTGTCAAATCATCACCTGAAGTGCCACGTTTTATCATTGTTGGTTTTCAAACTGGTAAAAGCGGTGACCAACAACAAAATCCAGCCATATTTGACCATAGAAACGTTAAAAACATTTATGTTACGTTAAATTCTACTAGATATCCCGCTGTTGATTATAATCTCAGTTTTACCGCAAACCAATTTAGTAGAGTGTATGGGGACGCTTCTCTATATAGGTCTAAGTTTTATAACATGAATGAAATGGTGTCAAACCCTAACATTACTCCCTCAGATTATAAAACCCTTTATCCTTTGTTTTTGTTTGATGTTTCCAAACAGAGTGAGAAATTGAAATACTCTGTCACTGATATCCAAATCAAAACATATTTTACTGAAAATGTGCTTGCGAATACAGAGGCATATGCTGTTATTATTAGTGATAGGTTAATTAACTTCCAGTCTGATGGAAATAAAATGAGCGTAGTGTATTAAGTTAACTATTTTTTTTTTTTTTATTAAAAATGATAAAGATTACAGATTTAAAAAAAATTCTTAGACAAAATAATATAAATTTTTACGGTTATTGGAATAAAAAGCGGTTGGAGGAGTTGGTAAAAGAACATGGTTTGTTACCAGAGGAGTCGCCTAAGTTAGTTAAAAAAGAAAAAAGCAAAGACCCTAAGTATGATGAATTAAAAACTTTTATACATAATCCTAAAAAAGTTAGTATAGAGGATGTTGAAACTGGTGAAATAAAAACTTTTCCATCGATTTATAAGGCAAGTCAATTTATAGACCGCTGCCCACAAATTGTTAAGAACTATAATGGTGGAATTTGGAATAATAAATATAAGATTAACATTCAGTAAATTTAATATTAAGTTAAAGAATTATTTTTATATTATAAAAATGAGAGATTATAATATAAAAATAGAAAATATTAATTATAATATATATTCTGTAAAAGGTTTAAAAAATTTGGCAAAGTCTAGAGGAATCCGAGGATTTTCTAGACTTAAAAGAGCCGAATTAATTGATCGTCTAAGTAGTTCTTCACCCCCTGACCTTGCTAATCAATTCCAGGGATTCACAGTAAAAGACTTAAAACGAGAAGCTAAGTCTATAGGAATCAGGGGATATTCTACGCTTAGAAGAAGCGAATTAATTAACCGCATACTTAACCGCTCCATTAATCAGGAAGCACCAATATTAGACTATAATATTGATAATCATGGAGTGCCGATATTACAACCAACGACTTATACACCACCACCTCAGACACTAACTCCACCTATAACCGAAATTAATGAGTTGGAGAAGTATTTAGATAGTATTAAAGAAATTCCTAGGAATATATCACCTAGGATAAAGGCTTTAAAAGAAAAAATAAGTAAGATATATAAAGATAAAGATGAAATAAGTATTATACAAAGATTATCAGCACTAAGAGGGGCTGCTATAGAATATTTTATAGAAGGTAAAGGAGGTTATACACCGGCTAATTTCCTTGATTTAGCGAAAGATAAATTAACTAATATTATGAGAAATAACCGCCAAACAAAACTTAAACTCGTTATGAAGTGTATGATGAAACAATCTCTTACTAATGAACTAAAAGAGATGAATTTCGATTCTGGTTACCCAATCATTAATTTAGATGGGTATGATGTGGGTGAAATATATGATGAAATGGGGGAAGATCTATTAAAAAATATAGCGATTAGGGAAACGGAAATAGATTATTGGAGAGTCATTTTCGTAATTGATTTAAGATTACATACAGTAGCATATAATCCAATAAGAGGTAGTTCTTGGATACCAAGTCCTCCTAAGATAGTGAATACAAAAAGTGTTATTAACCCGAAAAATGAAAATGATGATATGTGTTTTGCATATTGCATTCTTATAGGTTTAAACCCAACAAATATTCACCCTGAAAGAATTAGTAGACTAAAACCCTTGTTAAACAGTATAAATATGAAAGGGATTGATTACCCCGTTTCCCTTTCTGATAGAATTAAATTTGAGAGACAAAATCCTTCAATATCAGTATCAATTTTCGGATATAATAATTCTAATAGTGTTTATCCGCTTAGTATAAGTAATGAGGTTTATAAAAGAGAACATCATATTAATCTTTTGCTTCTTGAGAAGGATGGTAAAAAACATTATTGTTTAATTAAAGACTTGTGTAGATTAGTATCTAAACAAATATCCAATTATAAGGGTAAAATTTATATTTGTCAAAGATGTTTAAATCATTTCATAAAAGAAGAAACTTTAAATAAACATTTAGAGTATTGTAGTGAAAAAGATGCTTGTAGAATAGATTTACCTAAAAAAGGAACCAAAATATCTTTCGAAAATTTCTATAAACAACAGAGACATCCTTTCACGATTTATGCGGATATGGAGTCTACGTTAGAAAAGAAAAACGAAAAGAAAGGTAACACTACAAGAGTACTTAATATGCATAACATTTCAGGATATTGTTTTTATGTTAAGTCACATTATGAAAATTTTTACCCTTCAAAGATTTTCCAATATTCTGGTGAAAATGCATCTAAAAAATTTGTAGAGGATTTAGAAAATGTTATAAAAGAAATAGATAGGTTACCAACGAGGGAAATGATTTTTAGACTTCATGATAAAAGAAAGTTTGATAGAGCAGAAAAATGTTGGATATGTAGTGAGGCATTTACGGAAAAAGATAAAAAAGTAAGAGACCATTGTCATTTTACTGGAAAGTATAGGGGAGCCGCACACAGTGTATGTAATTTAAATTATAGAAGACCTACTTTTACACCCGTATTCTTTCATAATTTTAGTAGGTATGATGTTCATTTATTTATAAAAGATTTAATGAGTACACCTGGTGATATGAGTTGTATACCAACAAATAAGGAAACGTATATAAGTGTGTCTAAAATGTTGTCAATAGAATATACTGTTAAAGGGGTGAATAAAACTAAAAAACATGAGATTAGATTCCTTGATAGTTTAAAATTTCTAGATAAAAGTTTAGACACATTAGCTAGCAATCTAACTAAGGAAGAAAAGACTAATCTCATGAAATATTTTGAGGAGGAAAAGTTTGAATTAGTCTCACAAAAAGGTATATTCCCGTATGAATGGTTTGATAACCTTAGTAAATTAGAGGAAACGAAGTTACCTGAACAAAGAGCATTTTACTCGAAGCTTAGATGTAGTGGAATTACTAAGGAGGATTATCAACACGCTAAAAATGTATGGAAAACATTTAACATGAAAACTTTTAAAGATTATCATGATTTATATAATAAGACTGATGTTTTATTGTTGGCGGATGTCTTCGAGAATTTCAGGAATGTTTGCTTCGATAATTATGGGTTAGACCCATCTTGGTTTTATACAGCACCAGGATTAGCTTGGGATGCAATGTTAAAAACTACTAAGGTAAAATTAGAATTATTATCAGACCCTGATATGATTTTATTTATTGAAAACGGAATAAGAGGAGGTATCTCAACCATTTTTAAACGATATGTAAAAGCTAATAATAAATATATGGGTGAGAAATATAACCCAAGTGAACCATCTAAATTTATTACCTATTTGGATGCGAATAATCTCTATGGTTGGGCAATGTGTCAAAAACTTCCTACTGGTAATTTTAAATGGATGAATGATTTAGAAAATTGGCAAGACCAGCCATGTATATTAGAAGTTGATTTAGAATATCCAAAAGAATTACATGATTTACATAACGACTTTCCGTTAGCTCCTGAAAGATTAAAGGTAGGTAAGGTTGAGAAACTTATACCTAATTTATATGACAAAACTAAATATATATTACATCGTGAAAATTTAAAGTTATATTTAAGTTTGGGTTTAAAGCTTAAAAAGATTCATAGAGGGTTAACTTTTGATGAGAGTGAATGGTTACAAACTTATATCAATAAAAATACTAACCTAAGAACAAAAGCTAAAACCACATTTGAAAAGGATTTCTTTAAACTTATGAATAATTCTGTATTTGGTAAGACTATGGAAAATATTAGGAATAGAGTAGATATAAAATTAGTTAGTACCAAGGAAAAAGCGGAAAAATTAGCCGCTAAACCAAATTATTATGATATATCTATCCTTGATGAAAATTTATCTATAATTCAAATGAAAAAACAACGATTGCTTTTTAATAAACCTATTTATGTGGGTATGTGTATTTTAGATTTAAGTAAGATATTGATGTATAACTTCCATTATAATTATATTAAAAATAAATATGGTGAAAAAGCAAAACTTCTTTTCACTGATACAGATAGTTTAATGTATGAAATAGAAACGGAAGATTTCTATGAGGATATTAGTGATGATGTTAAAGAATGGTTTGATACAAGTGAATATCCATCTCATCATCCTTCAGGTATTCCCACAGGATTAAATAAGAAAGTTGTTGGTATGTTTAAAGATGAGACATGTGGTAAGATTATAGAGGAGTTTGTAGGTCTCAGGTCTAAGTTATACTCTTATAAAATGTGTGATGATGAAGAGGAGAGTAAGAAATGTAAGGGAATTACAAAGCAAGTAGTAAAGGCATTTATTAAACATGACCTTTATAAAGAGTGTTTGTTTGAAAAGAAGACACATTTAAGGAGAATGGTAGTTATTAGGAGTTATAAGCATGAGTTATATACTGAGGAAATATATAAAATTGCCTTGAGTGATAATGATGATAAAAGGTTTATTTTAGAGAACAATATTGACACATTAGCATTGGGTCATTATAAAATAGAGACCATATAGGAATATGGGATGGGTTTGAGATTTTGCTCATATGGGTATATGATGGAAAAATGAAATGTTGACGTAGTAAGACAGGAAGTGGAAAGATGGTTAGTGAGTAAAATGATTATAGTCCCTCATGCATGGACTTATTCTGTGTTGACACATGGGGTCTAGGGGCTTATTATTTGATGTGTTGACTTATCGTTAGTAGATTTATAGATGTTTTCATTTTCTGGTTACATTCCTGAAAAATGAAAATGAATTCTTGGAAAATGTTTGAAGGGTTAAGAGAGGGTTAAGGGTTAAGGGTTAAGGGTTAAGAGAGGGTTAAGGGTTAAGAGAGGATTAGGGTTAAGGGTTAAGGGTTAAGAGAGGGTTAAGGGTTAAGAGGGTTAAGGGTTAAGGGTTAAGGGTTAAGAGGATTAGGGATTGAATCATATAATGGTTTATTGTCTTAAAAGCCTTAAGTTTTATCTACTAATATCTTACACACAACGACTTTATAAATAATGACTCAGAGGTAACAAGAACGCGAGCCCATGGCGTTTACACCGGTCTTCATTTTCATTCATAAGGAGTCTAGTCTATACTCATAGCATCAAAGAGGATGGGTATCTGGGATTCAGGCGCTTTACAGAGAATGGCTTCAATCCACCCTTCATAAACAGCAAAGAATACTCTTGCTTCACTGCTTAAATTAACCCCTTATGAATTATGACGCACCACCAAGATAAACTTCTCTTCATTTCTATTCTAGATTTTGATGACGATCCTTTCGATGTTGACTGTGATAGAAACGTCGAATCAAACGAAATCCAGTCGTCTGACGGATATGGTAAGTTTCTTATGTAATATCCACTGCCATGTTAATATTTTGCTATGTACTAAAGAGACATTTCATAGTTCAGAATCCACCAGTAATCTATGTACATTACACTATGTTATTTATAATCATTAAAAATATTCTTAACTTGGGATTACATCAGTGACAACTCATTATGTTTATGCTAGATTGGTTTTCTATTTTATACCAATGCCTATTCTGCAAATTGAAGTAAAAATGTACTGTATCTGTGTTTGTGCACTGCGCCTAAAAGGTATGCACACTCAAGTGTTGATGAAAGAATTGATATTAAAAAAGATATTTATACGAAAAGTTCCTTTAAATTATCATCATCAACATTATCATTATTATTTTTATTATCATTATTAGGTCATGATGTTTCGGATATTCAAGATCCCGATTATGAGCTAGAAGAAAGTGACAGTTCATCCACGAGTAAGTTTTAGTACTAAAAGTAAACAATACTCACGAATGTTTATACATGCGTATCGGTTTCTTCATATTTGTCCCGTATTTTGATAAAAAAAACCCCAATAATACACATAGCTTTGTGGGGTAGCAATGGCGTTAGGATGCGTATAAATATATTCTTTTTCAAACATAGTAAGTCTTATATGGTGATTGGGGGTATAATTTTGCTGATTTAAGGACATTCTTCTGTGAATCAAAGAAGAAATTACTTTGTTTTTGGAAACATCTTCACCCGTTTGAAACTTGTCTATTTATTATCTAACAATCAATTAAAGATGGACATCAAAAGCAATGGCTCGTTCTTTCACCGGCCCGCATTAACAAAAATATACTTTACTCATTAGTTAACTCTTCGAATGAAAACATAGCAAACGCACAATTAAGTAAATATTGAATTTTAATACAGAATTATGGTATGCTTGGGTATATAATTTACATCATGAAACATTTTAATGGAGTGTCTTGGTCTGATTATTCTTAAAATTTCATACTTTAACCTTCTTGAAAATTTAGTTGACTTGGTAGATAATTAACGTGAATTAGCCACTTATACTTTGCCGAATTCTTCAAGATACATTCTGATCAATTTGAAAATTACATAGAGTACCGTCCGATTTGTTACAATGTTATAGTGAACCTTAGTCAAAATTGGGATGTTTTAAATATGTATAATTACGGGAAATTGTGTCATATGTCGTATTCTCCGGAATATTTTATTTTTCTAATCTGTCATTTTAAAACTTGCATATACTATTAAGTTCAATGTCAAAATGAAACGTTATTGAAAAAGGTAGGTAATTTGGTTAACATTAACGGAAAAGTTCTCGTTTCGAGCATTGGCTTCTTTTTCACAATTTCTTCCCATTTACCAGTATTACTCTCGAATGGAATGAACTGAAACCGGAGAGGAACCGTATATTGATTTCTAGAGTATCATTTAATACTAAATGCCATTAGGAGAAAAAAAAATAAAATGTTTGTTTCCGTGATACAAGTTGAAAATATGCTGTGCTTGAATAAGACAAAGGAAAATGACAGTTGTTTAAATCAGTACATCCATGTTATTATCGATTCGAGTGAATAATGTTAATGAATAAGAATATACAAATAATCAATGTATCCGCTTATTTCATCATTTTAGAAGCCCACACTTCAGATGACGAAGACCAGAAATCAGGAAAATGTAAAACTTCTACCGGTACGTTTCAAAATTAATGGTATTTCATACATGACCTTCGACACATGATTTGGAGCCTTCGAACATTTGCGTAAAGTGTCGTCCCGGATAGGCCTGTGCAGTCTGCACAGGCTAATTCGAGATGCACTTTCGATTTTTATGTGATTTTCTGCTTCATGAAAGTCTTATGAGAACAATTAACCCTCGCTATTCTGTACATGAAATTAACATTTGTAATCTAAAATGGATTATGGCTTCTGTACAAAGAAACGGTCAAAGTACAAGTTGGTGCGGCTCGAACCCGTGGCCTCCAGGTCACGAGTCCTACACTTTACCATTGAGCCACGCAGGACCCCTCGCAAAAGTACAGAAGTGTTGTAGTATTTATCAGTGCATAAACTGTTTTGATAATATTAGAAGGCATCTAAACCTGCACTTTTATTCAATAAACAATAATCATTAGAGTACAAGAATCAATATATTCGTGCATAACTTAAAATTAAAATTCTGCACGAGTATTAATGTGGTTATTGCGTAAAACGAAATTTCAAGCTAAAAGTATCTGTTAAAAAAATAAAAGTTTGGGGAGAGGTGCCGAATGTTAACCCTTGTTCGTAAATTATTTATATATATATACATGTATATATAGGTCTTGATGTCCTGTGGATGCAAGAAAACGAAAATGATAAGACTGTGCTTGGCAAGATTGGGCCCAATTTACTTCTAAATTCAAGTTTTTACTATTTGAAGAACACGTTGTCGGATGAGGTAAGTATGCATTTTATTTGTTTAAATGTATTCTTATCTATTAACCTTTCTTGAACAAGCCCTGGTTTTCACGTGTCTGTCGTACAAGTATTTTGGAAACACTGTGGGAAAAGGAGAAATTGCTTGTAACGAGCAATTTCTCCTTTTCCCACAGTGTTTTCTACCCTTTTTGAGACCTGTCTGCCATTTTCATCAAATTTAAAATTGTCGTCTGCAAACTCTTTCAATTTGGACCAGTCCAAAATTTGTCGTTGGGAAAGGGTTAATGATTTATTTTATCCTCCCAAATTGACCTTTGTTGTCGACCGACCGACATTCATTTATTCATTCTTAAATTGAGCCCATGTCTTTTATTACAAATACATGTATTATAAAATATCAGACTGCCAAGCCCGGAAGCATTTCTGACTTGTGATCTAGGGATCTCGAGTTCGAAACCCGGCGCCGAACTTTTTCGCGGCGAGTTTTCGCCTCTCACCTCTGATTTTTTAGTTATGCATATACATGTAAATAGTTCTTGCGAGAAAGCGGATAATGGCTTCGAAAGAATGTTGCATAGAATGAGCTTTCCTGGTTACTTACGATACACTGTTCATGTTCTTCAAGAGAAGAAAAAAATAGGGACGCATTATGAACCTTGAAGTACAATATATATATATGAGACATGCTCTGAGAAAAGGGGGCTTCATGCATCTGAGAACAGTATCGCTAACCCTGAACCGATACTTTTTGCTATCGGTTAATTTTCTGTATGTCCAAGGACCAGTCTATCTCATGATTCAGTCTGTTATTAGTCATAGTGGATTTTATGGATCCCTAATTATGTAATGTCTTGCTTAGTACGATGCATCACGAAGATGCATTAAGTCCCCTTTTCACAGAGCATGGCTCAAATGTAATTGTAGCGCATTTCTTTTTGGCCTTTCAGGTAATAGATTCCTACATGTATCTGCTTGTTGAAGGAAGAAATGTGCTGTACATAGATACTATAACCGCCACCAATATTTTTGACGGTAACCTGGACAAGACAAATTTATTAAAAAATGTAAGACGTACATCATTACGTTTTTAATGTGTTGGGTATTAGATCATTAGATCCGTTGTTCCATCTACGACTTCAACATTTAGTTACGTATTAAAAGTAAATGCCCTGCAACATGCGAAATTGGGCCTTCAGACGTTTGCATCATATGTCGTCCCAGATCAGCCTGTGCAGTCCGCGCAGACAAATCAGGGAATGAAGTTTACGCCTACATTATTATTTGTCCTAGAGTAGACTTTCGTAAAACAGAAAATCACATACGAACGGAAAGTGTCGGCTCGGATTAGCTAGTGCAGACTGCACAGGCTTCTCCGGGACGACACTTTACGCAAACATCAGAAGGCTCAAATTCGCATGTCGCAGGCCATATAACTTTCGAATATCGTGTATGATCTTCGAAAGGTAGACATGCTTTTGTTTCATCAGTCTGAAAAGAAGTGGCACTAATTTAATTTCTAAGATGTCAGTTGCCATTAGTCCACTGCTCATAAGCCTTATAGCAAGTTTTTTTTTAAAAATAAATTTCTGTCACGTAGTAATAAATGGTTACTTGGTAAAGCTGAGCAAGGTGAGAAATTTTCACCTACGAATGATCAAGATTTGGAGTTAGTTAACCTACATACCTTGAGAAAACGTTTTGCTTATTACGCAAAATGAATTATTACAGGATGTTGTTGAAGACTATGACGCTTGTATTGCTGTTGTGAATGAAAACGGTGGTCACTGGGTTCTGTTGGTATGTACATTATGTCAGTGCATGAAATTCCCACATAAATATATTTCTGTAATAACAGCCGCTTCATAAACACAATTAATAGAATCTAAACAGCCGCATCTGAACTTATAATGTAAAGTAACAAGGACTTCAGAAGTAAAACTATTTTCCGCCTTTCCGTGCGTCACTAATTGATTGTTTATTATACTTAGCACGTATATTTCTAGAGTTCTTGTCTACGAAAAGGGTGTTCAAGTACAACACTTTACAACGAGACTTATTACATGATCAAAATACGACAGAAATGCAAAGTTATTTATTAAAAATTATCTTTATATCAAATTTCCAAACCACAGATGGATAATGTCCGTTCAGTTTGATATAAATGGCTTCCTCGTTTACCGTTAAAAGAAACTTCATTTCGTTGAAATGTAAATAAATCAAGGCGCTAACGCACTTTTTTCATTTTTATATTTAATAGAACGGATTAGTATTAGTATTGCAACCACGGTGAAGTGTCCTTAAGCAAGGCATAGTATTCTTTGAGATATGGCAGAAGAATGTACAAATATAAGAAACCACCACATTGTCTAAGAATTTTTGCTTCGTAAAGGTAGACGAAATTTGCCGGATATTGCAACATAAGTAATTTCTGAGTAATTTCTTTTTACCTCAGTGTTTTCGACAGACGCCTTCTTAACAGTCACCGTAAATGTGTACAGTAAACACGCCATTTTAACGCTTTCCCTGATGTATACTCGTTTTACCTCAGTCAAAGGCAATGACTCTTGAAATCATTGTGGGAAAAGATGAAACTGCTCATAAGGAGCAATTTCACTTTTCCACAATATCCCCATAAAAAATCCTATTTAGACCAGGTTTAATCATAGTCTACAGCAATTTTTAAATTGGGAAAGTCTCAAGATGGAGTACTAAGGGAAGAAAAAACTCGGTCATGTAGCCAGATTTTCCTTTTGATATCTTAAACCGGCCCCAAACACAACATGCAAGTTATATCAATCCGCACTCATAATATGTGTTGAGAAAATAATTTCAAACAGCAACATCTCAATATAGGTCTTTTGTGAAAGTGTCAGCGCTTTTCATCATTTAAGGTGCTTGTCATGTAAGTAAGAGTATGGCAGACGCACTTCATTTTAGTGTGTGACTATTGTCAGTCGGATGCATATTGCAAAATACTGGTCCCCCTATCGATTGCTACAAAACAAACGTGAAAGTAGCTTACAATAGGGGAGCTGCAAAGTGCTAAAGGCTCGAAAACTGGTATATATAATCATACAATCGTGCCGACGATGACAGCGGTTTACAACCGCTGGCAAAAATCAGTACAATGGTGAAAGATATCAGCGAAACAAAAAAGTAACAAGCTACAATAAACAATATGTAATATAAATATACATAACCATGAAAGGTTCGATTAGTTTTCATTAATCGATATATGTAGCCCTTGGGTTAGGTAAGCTGTGCATTTAACGAAAAATTGAAAACACTTATATGCAGTTAGCTGTTGTATTTAGCTTAGATGTCTGTCTGAAGCCTTTAGAAAAGAAGCCATTTACAGAAAAAGTCGAGGCTTTTCTTCCACGAAGTTTTCATCTGATACCAGTAAAGCGGAATCTTGAGTGGGACAAATCGAGAGTATACATCAGATTGCCTGTAATGTAAGATAATATAACTTTACAATAGCCAAATCGTACATCAACCAGCAATCAATGGTACACAGTCGAGATTGTCAAATTTAGTAAATTCTCCACTTGTGTCTTTCTTATGTCTAAACCTTATGACAGCGTGAGGGTCTGTGCATTTAAGAATTGCTGAAATTGAAACATACAATTTGTCCTGAAAGTACAGGTAGGCAAAATCTGAGTCTATTACGATAATATGTGCATAAAATGTAAATTAGTATATTACTAGAATTAATTACTTTCCTTTCAGTGACCATTAAATAGCATTTTTCTGTATTCTTTAGATTATTCTTTGGAAAGAACAGGAAATCATTTATATTAATCCACTTGGAGAAACAGAGTCATCAATCAAAGAGTATTGTCATCACTGGTAGTAAGTATTAGTACCACAATTATACAACAGTTTACAAAAGCTCTGGACTGCATGTAAATTCGTTCACCGATAAGAAAAGTACAGTAGCATTCATGTGTAACAAGTCGATAGTTAGACGTAATATAGAACTAATTGAGCTCAATCAATTAAGATAAATGGTTTTGATTAAAATTGATGCGCGATTATGACGAATACAAACTAATTCCCATTGAAATTTGCGATATCTTATGCAAGTGTAATGAATTAGTGAATTATTTGGTTCAATGGAATCAAAAACGAAAACGTTTTTATTCTATTATGATTGTTTTTATAAATCTCATCAAATGACCCAAAAGTAATTCTCAAAATGTATTATGAAATTTTAATGAACATGCTACAGCTAGAGCAAAACGGAAATAATTCCCAAGTAATAAACTAAAGGTAATTTGTCATATAAATATGTGTAAATGTTTCAGTCATTTCTTGGATCGACGATTTAAAGAAGAGTTGTATGTTGGGGGTATAAGGCCTTGGAAATTGTCGACCATCAATCACCAGAAACAATTAGACAGTGTTTCGTGTGGGGTATTTGTGTTAAAGGTAACGTTAATACATGTGTTAATTACATTCGCTGAATGTGTAAGTTTATTAGTACCTTATTTATTTATTCTTATTTCAAATAATACATATTATAGAGTAGCTGCAACGGGTTTTTTGATAGAATGTTCTGTTCGTATTGGTTAGAACATAAGGCACATACCAGTGGGTGCACCGGCTGTCATCATATAACAATATATTTCGAAAGAAGTGCCAAACCATTTCGGACAAATGAACAATTGATTATCATCCTTACGAAGAATTTGTTTCGTCTTAAGGTGTTCTTGTTTCTTTTTCATATACCATATGAACATTTCTAACATGATACCTGTTTTCAATTAAAGTTTGCAGAACATTACTTGACGAATGAACCTCTAATGTTAACATACAGTGTCGAGCAGACCAGGAAAGAAATCGGAAGAAAGCTGTTGGAAGCTCTGGGTAAGCAATTTCTTGCCTGTTTGATGTTTTACGCCGTTAACAACTATTTTTCGTTATATCGTAGCAACAATTCGCTTAGCTATGTCTTTCCTGGACTTTTGGAACTAGCACATAGCTAGTCAATTAGCCTGACACTGAAGAGCCAGTAGTAATGATATCTTATTGATCCTTAGCACCAAAAAAGGAAGCCATAGCTACCATTTTTAAATTTTTTGGTATGACCGACCGCAACCTACCACTCACGAGACGGGCGCTACGCACTACGCTACCACAACAGTTATCATATATATTGAAACCAATGATTTCATTATTCACTGTTAAAATCTAGCTTTCGTGTACGTAGATAAAAGCAATCACAAAACTTCAAACTGATTTTTTTACTATTTACACTGAATAAACTTGTAAAAAATAAATTTGTTTACCCTTAAACTATATAGAGCTGCTTTTCATTTTTAAAATAAATGGGTAGTGGGAGGACTGCTTCTTACGAAATATTAACCTAATTGCACTATGTATTTCATATTTACAGTTTCAGGGTAACATTAATTTTACATATGTTCGGAAAATAATTATTGGTCGTTTTATTTATAAATTTGGATAAAATTATCTACTTCAGAAGGGAGAGTAAACATGGAAAAACATTTGGTGTATAATTTATTTTGAAATATATCACACCATGTATTACACAAGTGTCTGAGGATAACATGCAACATAGAGTAGTCCTACCCTTCATTATCTTTAGTCCATAAACCAAATAATGAGCACTTGTATGCGTGCAATCATAACTACTCGGCCATTACCGGCTAATCCCGACAGAATGTTTGTAAATGAGTTATAATATACCGTAATGGACCTTGAGGTTAAGCCGGGAGTAATCAAGGAATGCATTGATTGAAGGTTTCCTTAGTCTTATTCCTACACTGGAATGTCGGAAAAAATCAAAATCACCTGCACTTTAAATCGTCTTTCCTAGGTCATTATTAATACGCCGCAAAGTATTGCAATCAGACTGTAATTAAAGAGGCAATAATACTCATTTTAAGCCAGTTTTAACTCATTTTGTTTTTATTATATCAAAATATAGACATTCTTATATATCTATGCCAAATATTGCGCCTGACGGTTGCAAGGTTGCTTAGATTACGCCTGATAGAAAATGCATTTCGCTGACTTGCGGCCTTCAATGTAAACAGACTGGTCGTTTCCGGATTTTGAATCGAAGATTTCGATATCCGTTATACACTCGGGTAGATTCGTATGATGATCATGCATACTGTAACGTGACTATATTTGACCTTGGCCTTGATGCGGTAAATAAAGGAAAATGGATGCTTCTCTGTTGCAGCTTCTATTTTTAGACGGAGATCGAGGCCTATATGTAAGTTACACCGTATCCGACTCTAAGCGGAAACCAACGATAAATTTACGTGAGTCGCCGCCATTGTTTACAGCTTCGATCGTCAGCTAGTTTTCTTCTGGCCAATTTTTGGTTTTTCACACAAACCCCCGTGTTTCTTTTTTTCATTTACACGATATATGTCAGTAATTTATCCTTGTGTACACAAAGGACAGATTTCTGTACCATTCTATTTTTCTTGTTGAAATTTAACAGCGTTTCTGCTCACCGGCTGTAGACAGGCATCTTTAATATTATATGAACATATGACGTCGTTCATTTATATTTGTTTCAGAAGCACACGGGATGGACTGCTGTGAAAATCAAGCAGATAATATACCGAAGTCAACTGAAAAGATAGAACAAAGGGGTATGTTTCCTTGTATTTGTTTTTAAAGACGTCCCAGAAGTCATTTATCAATTTATATCTAAGAGGAGGCAAATATCCATAAACACCCCAATACGAATGCTCGTTGTCAAAGTAACTCTCCAGTTACGCACGTGCGGGTCTCCAGTGAGAGTCTGATACTCTGATTTTGTATTCATAATGTGCTGTCATGTTCGCTCAAATTCGTGATGTATACACTAGTTAAACTCAAGTTGCTATCGTCATACTTACTGCATTGATCAACATAAGTAAACGTATTTTTTCACTGACTTCGAAATAACACATTTTATTTAAAGAAACTTGTGAATCGAAATATCATAGTTGTTGAAAACAAGAGGACTCGCCATAAATCGATTAAGGAAAAATTCAGAGTGCAACTACCCATTTTTCTAGCTTACTCATATAGTTACTCACACCCGGATCCTTAAAAGACATCAATTATTTTCTCACATGTATTAAAAATTTGCTGGAAAAAAACAACACTTTAGCCCGATCTTGTATCGAATCCGTGACTTTAAGATTATGAATCAGATACGATACTGACTTAGCTACTCATCCTTTCATATATATAGAATGCAAGGACCATTTCACCTGGCCTGGGTAGATCTGTCAATAGCATTTCTGTCTTATCATCTGGTCATGGGTTCGAAACCCGGTAGGACCGGATTTTTTTCCGGTCGAGAATTTTAATTTGCCGCTCTGATATATGATTTGTGTGAGAAAACAGTCATTAGCTTGGAAAGAATACTGTATTAATACTTGTGAGTAAGCGTGGGTAAGTGCACTGTCCGCTGCGATATGACCGAAGATGCTAAAAACAGCATTAAGTCAAGACAGCATCAGTCAAGAATGTCAAGTCACTGCCATCTATACTCAGCATAACCTCACATTTTGAGTACAGGTAATCTCAACTAACCACTCTAAATACCAATCCATACTTACTTGAGGAAGGACAAGACAGTTAATCAATTATAAAGTTACTCAACTCACTGGGTATTGATATGGGTTACTTACAAAATATGGACCACAGTCTCCATCAGAGGGCTTAAGTCTCACTTTTTTAAAACCTCGCATGGCTGTTTGTCATTGATAAATGAACATTGAGAAACGCATAGGTGCGTCACTTACCGCCATGATATGGCCTAAGCTGTTAAAATCGCTTTCATCTACAATACAAACAAACAAGTGAGGATTAGTGTGGCCCGAACAATATCACGTAGTCTCAGACTACGACGCCGACATAGACGTTTGATCTTTTTCAGTGAGTAGATGATAATAATGATAATTACATTCATATAAAATGCCAATATATATGATTGTTTTCAAGCATATTTCGGAAGGAGGAATACATGTATATTTATCCAACAACCGAAAGGGCAGCCGTGTACTGGTTGTTAGTCCAAACAAACATTACATAATTAACGTTAAAGTTACACACTTTGGAAATAAATTTATTTCAGATGCCGAAACGACGATCGCTTGTGAACATCGAACAGTTGCTAGTCTTAAATCATTAGAAAGGACAGGACGACGCGGTATGCTAATTTGTATTTTTTATCAACTACTGTCTACTTATCTTGCAAAGACTCACGAAATGATTGCTTAATCATATCATTCTTAGACAGCAGGTTTTCACATTGTATGTAATGATAATAAAGATAATAAAACAATTATTAATAAATAAATACTCTCCTGTCATACTGATATATGCATTTTTTTTCCTGTATATTTCGGAAGGAAGAGTTTAAACACCGTAGATGAAGAATTTAGTTCGTATCATTTAAGATAAAAAGTATAAGCTTGATGATAATGCTCTCGTCCGAAAAATGTAATCTAACATAGATTTGCTCATCAGTAATTAAGATTGTAAAAAAACGCAAAGTGCAAGAATACATTTGCAATTCGACTTTACTCATCGTGCATGGGTTAAGATATTTGCAAACATTTTCGTTCCAGGAGCACAGATGTTGGACGACAAGGACAACCAAACAGATACCAGTCAAAGGTTAAATGCAAAGACAGAACAATGCGGTATGTTCATTGGATTCATAAAGATATTTGAATCTTATTTAACAAATTTGAGATCCGTACTTTTAGATCTACTTCATACACTAAATTGTGATAAGTATAAATCCGTTTGTCGGATACAATATTTGAACAACAGTACCAACTGCAATCACATGTGAACAGGACTAGAGCATATACATAATAAACTAATCATCAATTGCATTTATTTCAGGTGGATTTCGCTGTGATATATGTCAGAAAATATTTAAAAAAAAGGGAGCTTTAACCACTCACGTAAAAAGTCACTGGAAAAAAACTGGTAAGCGATAATTAGATTAATTTTATTTCAATTATTTTATAATCTTCAAACTCTTATATTGATGAGTGTACACTTGATATTATAACTGGCAAAGCAAACACTCTTTTACACATAACTGGTGTTAAAACTGTCAATGTAAATTTCATCATATATTATATCTTTGTTTTGTTTAAATGCATCTGTTGTCACTAGAATTGTTTTCTTGAGGAGGAAATTTTTTGACATACATGTATACACACTGTTGGAAATTAAATAAAACGACAAAAGGACAGCCATATCAATTCCACAATGGCTCCTCCGTGGCCTAGTGATTAGGGCGTTGGACTCTCATCTGCGACATCAGCGTTCTATTCCAGCCTGCTCCACTTTTGTTCATGGTTGGAGTGTCCTAGGGCAAGGCAAATTGTCTCAGCCTAGCACTGGTAATTTAATCTACGAAACATGAGTAACGTGAATTGTCTCTGTGATATAATTGAGATTCTGTTAAAAGACCCTAATAAACTTCGAGCACTTTTCATTTTATAAAGGGGTGAAATACGTGTTTTTTTTTCCAAATTAATGCAAATCAATAGTAGATGAATATTCTGTATGTCAACTAATAATAACTTATCTCTCTGTCCATATTTAAGGAACTGTGATGATGTCTGAACAGTTCAAATTTAATCTGATTTATTTTCAGGCTTATTTTTCCGGCGTTTACCAGTGAAAATAAACACACTCATTTTGATAGACAAAGAGAGAAAAACAGATTCAAACTACAAATGAATACCTTAGGGGTCTTTGTGAAACTTTTCAATTTAAACAAATTAACACATCTATTGAAATCAAAGAACTTTTTCTCAGATCTTAGAACGGATTAAACCCATGTAAAACACGTTATTAGACATTAGTTACATATGATAGACAATGGAAATATTACTTTTATGGACTGTGTAATAGTTAAAAATACATTTATAGGAAAAGGTGAAAATCGAGTAAAAATCTTTGCTTTCGTGTCGGTGCTAACAGGCAATGTAGTATATACTGAGCTCCTATACGTTTATTAGACAGGATTATCACTTTGTATTAGCTGTGGTCACATAATGAAAAACAATTATATTTACAGGAACCTATAAAAAGCCAAGTAGGCCATGTCCTTTCTGTGAGTCTCTCCAGACTAGATTAAGCAGACATATTATTCACAAACATGCTGAATTGCCCGCAGTAATTAACATCTTGTCATTGCCAGAAAAGGAACGCCAAGCCGGTTTTGACCAATTAAGGAAAGATGGAATCGAGCTGTATAACAAAAAGCAGGCAGCAAAAGAAGTTCCTGCATTCCTGGCAGAAAGAAGGGTTGGCGAAGAAGGCATGCTTGTTCGGTGCTCAAAATGCAGAGGTTATTACAAAAGAAACTTATTTTACAGACATAAGGAAATATGTGTTGGAGATGGGGCAGAAGTTCCACGTAAATTAGAAATAAGTTGCAGGGTAATGCAAACTAAAATTGAAGACGAATTCCAAAAAGAAGTACTCAGTCGATTTCATAGGGACAGTGTTGGCAATCTCTGTCGAACAGATGACACTTTGTTCATTATTGGAAAACGTCTGTTCCAAGTTAACAAAAAGAAGGTCGACAAAGATATGGAAGTTAGGAAATCCGTGATGTCTGATATGCGTTTGCTAGCCAGGGTATATGAGGAATTCCAGAAATATTTTTCAGATTCTTTATCACTGGAAGATCTCTACTTAAGGGAAAACTTCCAATATTTAGAAAGGGCGATTGAAAATGTGACAACAGACTCCGAGGGGAAACTAAAGCATGGAGTTAAAAATACTTTGTATTTTCTGCTGCGCACTACCGTTGACTACCTTATCGGACACCACACTATTCAGAAAAATGATGATAGGGTAAAAGACCTGGAGATGTTCGTCAAAACCCTCGAGTTCCACAAAGATCTCGTATTTGGGGATGCAGCATATGCAATCGAATTAAGACGGTTGGAAAAATTACGGGTACCTGAAAATAGATTAGACGAAGAGGACGTCGAAACGCTTCGACTTCACACACTAAAAGTAATAGAAAATCTTACATGTTCCTATACATTTTTTGATTTGCACGATTTTGTTTTGCTGCGAGACGCACTGTGCAGCCGAATCACGTTATACAATGCAAGGCGTGGTGGAGAGCCAAGTAGATTAAAAATGAAACATTTTTTTGAAGCCAAGAACAAGAGATGGGTGGATAATGAAGGCGTCGAAAAATTACAGAATTGGGAAAAAGAATTGTTCAAAGATATATTAATAACATATCAGCCTGGCAAGGGTACTCATCTAGTTCCAGTTTTGATACCAGGGGATTGTGTCGCTGGTTTAGATATCTTGTGTTCCTTAGATACAAGAAAGCGAGCACATGTTTTAGACGAAAACAATTACCTGTTCCCGAATACCGGATTTTCTTCTGACCACGTATCTGGATGGAACACAACAAATAAATTGGCTAAAGAGGCAGGGGTTAAGAGATTAGATTTAATAAATGCAACGAAGCAAAGACACAGGATTTCAACAATATATTGTGCTCTCGATGTACCAGAAGATGAGAGACAGTATTTTTACAAGCATATGGGACATACCAAAGAGGTTAATTGGGGAACGTACCAATACCCCTTACCAATCATGGAAATCACGAGGGTTGGAAAACATCTTCAAGATATTGACAAAGGTATTTCATTGTACATTTAAGCTTGCTCTTCCAAGGTTGAAGAGTTGAAAGTTTAAATTTTATTGAAATGTTAATTTTCCGGAATGGTTAATAATAAGTAAGCACAAAGATCGGTGTTATATTTATCATAGTCAAATTGAAATTAGAGAATCGAAATCTTTTAGCAAGAACGAAATGAATGGATTAAACCCGACTTGTTTTATAAACACGTTGTTTAAAAAGTAAACATTTTAAAACTTCCCAATTAGAAAGCAAAAGAAGAAAAGAAATAAGATTTGGGATAAGTATGCGTAGATTTTTCTGAAAAGTAAATATTGTGGGAAAAGAAGAAATGGCAAAATCTGAATAATTTCCTCTTTCTCGCTAGATTTTCAAAAGGTTCTTATTGCTGTGGCGACCAAATATGTCTACATGAGGTGAAGGGGTAAAGTAAGCATCAATTGTCATCCAACAATGCACAACAGTATTATAGATTTATGTTTGTAATGTTTGTATTCCAATCTCCTAAGGGGATTATAAATCACTAAACTCACTAACACCTCACTTATGACTCATGCCCTTTACAGGATCGTCCAAAAAAGGCAGTATGCCAAACAATGGATTCAATGGGGAGACAATTCATGATCCACAAGCTTCAAAAGAGGAACAGAATCCTCAAGATAGCGCCACCTGTCCAATAACACCAGAACAAAATCAGAGTGCCAACAATGTTGTTAATGGCGAACAGAGCTGTACAGTAATACGTTCAAGGAAAAAAGGTAGTCAGTTCATTGTTATATTTTACAGAAGAAATGAAGTTATCAGACTGATACGCTAACATGTTATACATAAAAATTAAAACACATATATACATCCATTTTGTTCATTTTAGCAATTCAGATGTTTTTCGCCTTTCAGCGAAATATATTGCTACATGCTTGAACCCTTCACGGATTTAGATGAAATTTGACTGGCCTGCAGCAGATATAAGTTGAAAGCATTTAGAGAAAAGCCTTCGAAATGAGTCAGATAATTGCAAAATTTCTGAGAGGATAGAAAGTATCACAAACGGAGAAATCGCTCGTCATAAACATTTTCTTCTTTTTTCGTAATGTTTTGAAATTTCTGCTTCAGAGGCATTAATCTGTCGTCTGTATAACGGAAAATCTGAAATGAATTGTTTCATCTTGCACACCGGACAAGGGTTATCATTATGTTGTGTTCACTTTTTAAACTTTATCAAAATACCAGGAGTTTACCCAGTCTTCATTAGTTATTTAACAATTTAGTTGTTCGAAAAGAAACTATCAAGCAATTTGATTAAAAAAAATGACCTCAGGAATTATAACAGTAAAATAATATTTATTGACAGATAATTCGGACAGAGATTATTTTAGATGGACTGAGGAGGAAACGCGGTCTGTAAGAAAGGCATTTAAACACTGGATTGAAATGCCAGAAGGAAACAACTTACCAAGTAAGTGTTATACCGTTGTACGCAATTATCCCCATGCAAAGCAAGACGAACTGGAATTTTTTGGTAGTGGTATCAATGTATTAAAGTTTACATTCCTATAAAAATTTGAACGGTTGCAAAAATGTAGCAATCAAGAATTTCTCTGTCAACACCGATCTTTTATTAATCTCCATATTATACCAGCGACAAATATTTTGTGTAAATAAATTATCGTAAGTGTTTTGTAAAGTATACTCTGGCCCTTTGTTATTTTGTATTGTTTGTATTATATACTTTTACTCATAATGCTTAGTACTACTACTGCGGTGGCCTAGTGGTTACAGCGCCCGCCTCGTGAGCAGTTAGTTGCGAGTTCGAGTTCCAGTCATACCAAAGA
The DNA here is from genome assembly GCA_946811185.2 of Hippopus hippopus. NCBI lineage: Eukaryota > Metazoa > Mollusca > Bivalvia > Cardiida > Cardiidae > Hippopus > Hippopus hippopus. The sequence continues at coordinate 6,953,479 of OX328098.1, read as the reverse complement.
CTTAAAGTTGTAGTCTTTCATTGGCGCTCAGGGTTACGAGGATAGCATTACGAATGCAGTTTAAGGGTCAGGATGAATGACTGGCTAAGTACTGGTTCCAAAGTCCAAGAAAAATATTGATAAATGAATTGTCGTCACCGCGATATAACTGAACAACTGTTGAAAACAGGGTAAAACAAAAAAAAACCAACGAACAAACATGATGCTCTCGTGTGGCAAGACTAAACTGAGACAAATTAATTTTCGATGTTGTTCTCTGTAAGTGTCCGTGACATTCATTCGCTTAACACACTACTAAAAGTTAAGCTGTAGACAAACTGAGAGTATATGTTGACCACACATACTTTTTAGCTCACCTGAGCACGAAGTGCTCGAGGTAAGCTATTGTGATCGGCCAATGTCCGTCGTCCGTCCGTCCGTCCGTTCACAATTACAAAAAAAAAAAATCTTCTCCTCCTAAATTGACAATCAGATTTCATTCAAACTTTACAGAAATGAATAGGTCATGCTCTTTCAAAATACTTCAAGGAATTGAAATCTGTGAAGAACTCTGGTTGCCATGGCAACAGAATGAAAAAAACGTAAAAAGTCTTCTTCTCCAAAACCGTATGGTCTTGAGAGTTCATATTTGGTATGTAGTATTGTCTAATGGCCTTCTACCAAAACACTTCAAATTATGACCCTATGTTGTGGGTTCTCGGATTTCACATAGAGATAAAGATGGAAATCTTTAAGAGTCTTCTTGTCCCAAACCGTAAGGGCTAGAGCTCTCATATTTGGCATGTAGCATCATCTAGTGACCTTCTACCAAAACTCTTCAAATTATGGCCCTAGTGTGAAAATTAGCCTTATTTTGTTGGTCTTGGATTTCACATAGAGATAAAGAGGGAAATCTTATGACAGCTGAGTTGCATTTCAGGTGAGCGATTTAGGACCATCATGGTCCTCTTGTTTAATCTTAAGTGGTGGAAAATATTGTTGGAAATTGAGAGAGTGCTTGTAACTAGCAATTTCTCCTTTTCCCATCACATTTTCAAAAGTCAATTTGTGTTAGTAACAATAAAACATCGGATTGTATGGTGAGGGGTAATGTAGGTGTATTGATAGATTAATAATGTCGATAGTGTACTCAGGGAACCGAAAAATAGTAAATTACGTAGGTGGAATAAGCAGATATCTAAATTAAACCTTACCAATTCGCATTATCACTTTTTCGAGTACAGCAGATTCTTAATTGTCTTTCGTCGAATAGTTGAAATGAATGGTCACATATCTTATTTTTTCGACAATATTCAGTTTAAACTAAAGCTTGGTATTTCAGCTAGAAGCAACGCTGACCTGGATTCGAGATGTAAATTGTTTATTTTACTGCACAGTCAACATTCTGTTCAATGTCTGATGAAAATCAATGCGTCTGAATAATTCATTAGTCACGACTAAACTACTGTATGTGGGAAAGACGTAAGAGACTAAGCAGGATATTTATGATTAAAGTGCATGAAGACATGAATAGGTAGATTGAATGTCATGGTATAACTTAGCACTTTGAACATGCAGTAATCCTAAGTAAGCATTTTTTGACCCCGCGTCGTATGATTGGGACATATTGTTCTCTGTCTGCCCGCTTATCTTACATTCAATATTGCTTATAACTTGCAAAGTATTTAAGTTACAATCCTCATATTTCGTATGCAGATAGCCTGTATAAATACAATTCAGATGGCATTAATTTCAATGTCATCTGATCAGGTTCAACGTCACAGTTCAAGGTCAAAATGGCTGCAAAATTTAACATTGCCTATAACTTTCAGGGTATTTAAGCCACAATACTCATATTTGGTATGCAGGTACCGTTCATGAATACAAATCAGGCGGTGACTTTTAAGATCATCTGATCAAGGTCAAAGTCACAGGCCAAGGTCATAGCTTTTGAAAGTGGCGCTGTCGGGGGCATTGTGTTTAACAAACACATTTTGTCAATTTTAATTTACAACTAAGATGGTCACTTAGTGTAGATTTGTTTCTTGCAGGTACAGGATATCTAAGAGATTACGTGGAAACAAACAGTTGCAGATTCACAGTAACAAAACTTCGAACAAAGATCATGAATGAGCAAAACAAGTGTCAACGCCTGGCAAAGAAAAGAATAAGAAATATGTACGAAAAGCAATAATCTGGCTTTTTATTCTCATTTCATCATTCATTGATAATTCATTTTATATAGATACATGTAAGCTTTCTGTAATCGACTTTTCTATAAAAACTGAATTATTCGGAAGTCGTCTATGTTTTTATGCCTTTAATGTCATATATGTGACTCTTCTGTTAAACATAAATATAACAATGCATTGTTTGAAAGATTCCTCAAGTAATACATTCAAACTTGTTAAGCTCATCCTCTATTTTTCTCTCCAAACTGAATGTTACTGTTAATATTTCTACATTTATTACCAAACAATAATACTTAAATAAGTACGTATTTATGTTAATGTATTATTTTTTCCACATGTTATTCGATATTGCACCTAGTCTCAGAATAGAGGCCCATACTAGTTAAAGTAATGCCAGTGGCAATAATTCAGGACAGAATATAACTTCGCCAATTTTTGTTTGTTCGTTTAAGCCGGTACCCATAATTTTCACTAAAAACGACCAAATAATTATTGCATTACTTTCGGCTTAGATTTGTTTGATTGGCATTTATAAGGGTGAAAAATAGCCCTATTTGTATGTCGCGAAAAAGGGTTTCAAAAGTCTGACAGTGAAAAAAACATAATCTTGCAGTTTCAAAAGGATTATTAAGTCTCAGAAGTTTGGCTTGGTGTTTTGTATTACCGTAAACGAAGACAAACCAGACTGCACCGTGTTTCAGAAAATTATATAGGTTGGAAATTTGTCGCAAAATTCAAGAAAGCTTCGTTACATGTCAGTTCTAGGTGTTTTACTTAGGAAAGTTTATACACTAATTGCTGGAAATCATCAAATCTGAAGTTTTCCAAAGTATACGAAAAGGTCTGAAAAAAAATTGACTGGTAATGCCATAAAAAGATATACGAATTTCGCGTACAAAACTATTGTGTTTGAAAGCGTATGGTTAAGCATGTAAGCTGAGTTAGCTGTATTGTACAGATATGCTGTCAAGTGTACACATACGGCAAACTACATTTTAAAGACCACTTGGTGGGTAAATTAAAATGTAAGTTAAAAATGCTAGTCATTGAAATGAAGACTATAAATACTTTACTTAACGTATGTCAGCTACGTGATGTAAGCTACGTGATTTTAAAAAAAATAGCATCGGTCAAAATATACATATTTCTAAGAAAATATCATTTTTTCAGTTCTTTCCATTGATTACTAACGCGTTATTTGCTTTTAGACCGCTTACTTTTCAAAATAATCGATAATTCAATGAAATTACCGAATTATAGAACCTTGGAAAGATACATCTGGATACGGAGTTGTGTATTCGATCTTTACGATATATTTGCAGAATAGTGAAGTAGCCTAAAAGGAATTCGAAAATATTTACTTATATGTTTCAAATTGTATCATCAAAAGAGAATTAAAAATTGCTTTCTAGGATTTAAATGTGCGGTAACGTAGCCAAACAAAAGTCTTGATATTCTTGTTAGCACTTCACAAATATTTTTTGTAACGTACTATTCTTGATACTGTACCTGTATGTTGCAAGTATAAGATTTATGTCTATAGCACAATATGTACCGGTAATCATCCAAATCTACAGAATTATTTGCCTAAAATCAGGTATGTAATGGTAAAGGTAGCTTTCTAACTAATTTTGTGATCTACGTTACTGTTATTTCATGTTCGTTGTTTTAGTCCCTGGTTAAAAAGACCGAAAACCGCTTGGAACACGTTTGAAAAAAAGTGTTGTTGGACTGTTTGAAGCTCTGAAAAGATTCTTTTTCTGTTTACAGTTAATTGTTAATTATAAATGTTACTGGATAGTAACCCATCATTGCTTGAATTCAAAAAGAATTTTCAAATACATTAACAGATGATTTTATTGAAGAAAAAAACTGCATTGAGACACTGACAACATATTTATTGTGAATTTACAGAATCATGAGTCACCCTGTCAGTGATTGTGTAACTTCAAATGCAATGCTCTTTGAGTTCTAAATCTTTAACACAATTTCGTTCATTTATGTATTTAAACATTGGTGGGGAAGGAAGAGATGAAAAGTTTATTTTCCACACTTTGTTGACAGTCATTTGGGCTCTATTCTGAGAATAGGTGATTTATGTGATGGTAGATCCAATCATCCATTCATACATTCACAGAAACCCTTATCTATTCATCCTTTTCAATCACCCACACATCATATTTCGAAACATAATTAACCTGTCGCTCATCAATATTTGTCACCAGGCGATAAATCCTAGCCGTCAGAATGAAAAAAAAAATAATTAACTTAATACATTTGATATTTTATAAGGTCCTACATAAGGGTCGTAAAAACTTCGTAGTGGGTAAGATCAATGGACTCTCATCTAAAATGTCGTCGCTTCGAATCCCATCGAGATATTTCATATATTTCTTTTCATTCTTTATAAATTATTGTTCTTTTTTTCATTTTAATGGGTGTGTGAATGACATGTTTATAATGTTTATAATAATGTTTTCCTGTACACATATTGATTTATGTATTACTTATATTGTGATTTTCGTGTACAACAATGTAAAACAAACATAGGACAAAATATATATGAATGTTACATACACGTTTTACCATAAATAATTTCTATCAAATAAATCTTGCTAAAAATCGGAAAGTAATAGTTATGACTACCATAATGACTATGGAACAAATCTCTCCGATTCGAACCCACACGATTAAGATTGGCTGCTTAATTCCCTGTGAAAAAAAGCTACGGTCACTCTAACTGTAAAAAGGTGCTTTAAAACTTGTTCATAGTCCAATATTTGAAAAAAAAAATGTTGATTATTGCCACTGGAATATTAATGAGCGGCCAGTTAATTTGTTTACTAATACAGCAATCCATTCATTCACCCATTTCTGTTCACTTGAGTTGATTGACTCAATTTTATGTTTTCAGTTAAAGATTTTACTTTTGTGTGTGTGTGTTTGGTTTTTTTTGCAGTGTGGATGCTTAGCATTTCTTTTCGGTTAATCACCTGCAAATCGCATTACGTAAATTGACATATATGTGGATATTAGCAATTTCCTACTTTTCATCAATGGCTTCTGCAGAAATGTCCATTCCGTTATAGATTAGCCTCGATCGCTTCAAAATTCTCTAAAACATTGAAGAAAAATGGAAAAACTATTTGTGGCCAGCAGTTTCCAATTTTTCATCTAGGCGTTTTCTCTTTCGGCCAAATTCAATTTGTTAACAACTACATTGTGCTTACAAATAAATATGTCTTCAGAAGACGGTATTCTAGATATACAGCAAGTTGTTCTTATTTTCCCCAAATTTTCATGCTTAGTAGAATAGAACCAAACTGATTGAGAAATAGCTCTAATAATAAAAAACAGAACTGCAGGATTTAGCGGACTAATGTTAGTCTGTAAATACTAGACTGATAGTGAACAAATGTTGATAATTCCCTTTAATCTTGGTATTAGTCAAAAACCCATTTTAACTCTTTTTACCGATATATTTTCTATCCTTTCAGCTCTTTCCCCAATTTTGCCGAATATAAAGTTCAATTAAGAACAGTCTGCATTGTCGTATATAAAGAATCGCAATAACCGCGTAACAATGTTGTGTATTTAGATGGTAATTATTCAAAATATTTTTGTTGCAGAAAAATAGTCGAATTGTATGCTCATCGGCATTTTCATTCCCAACCGTCCCCTCCACCTTTCGTTCTTTATTCCAAATACTTGAGGAAATATATACTTTGTCTTATGTCATCTTCATCATCACGGTGTACGTGTATTTTAGAATTTGCTGTTTTACAAGTTGTAATAAATTTTTGTAGATCTACCTATCGATTTAGTTCTTTTCTGTTCTTGTTTTTAAAACAAAATCAAGCCAGTTAAAGTAGACAGGAAAATCATGGAAAATACATCGATTCCCCATCCTACAGGGAAAAATATTGTTAAAGAATGCGTAATTCGAAAAAGCACAAACGGTCAACTTATTTCATATTTTATGACATTTGTTAGAAATACATTACATACAATAACGTTTTGATAGACTTGAGTTTAATGCCGTTTTCAACAGTGTAGTGGTCATATCACGGCGCCAATTTACCTATGGTTTTCCTGTCTCCTTTATACCGATACGCAATACAAGATTCTTTTCAGACAAATCGCTAAATTGTCACATAGACGACCTTGTAACAAAGAGATGGGAGAGAAATGGCTTCTTCAAATGTCTGAAAGACTGTTTTCCGATCCGGCTGGGTTCGATCTCGTGACCCTCCTATTACTAGCCCTCTTCGGTACAGATTGGTCTGTTTTATCTTATTACCTCGGAACTTGCAATGATAAGTCTGTTGAAAACGAAGGACATTCTTCGAATATTGTTCGCAGCTTTCAGTCAAATCACGGCGGCCAGTTCACCTATTTTTTTCCTGGCTCTTTCATCCCAACACACATAGACTACCTTGTAGCAAAGAGATTGAGATGGAGATGAATCACTGATTGATTGATTGATTGATTGACTAATTGATTGATTGATTGGTGTTTTACGTCGCAATAAACATTATTTCAGTCATATCACGGCGAGAGCTCACATATTCATATATTTCCTGGGTTTCACCAGCACTAGGCTAGGCCTCTGAAGTGTCTTGCCCAAGGACACTCCCACAAAAAAAAAAAACCCAGCGGATAAGGTGGGGCTCGAGCCCGGGACCTCCAGGTTACGAGTCCCACACTTAACCACTGAGCCTCGAAGGACCCTTGTCAAACGACTCAAACAGCAGTGACCTTCTCCAAATGTCAGAAGGACTGTTTTCCTATCCGGCCGGGTATGAACTCACGGGCTACGGATAACTAGCTCTCGTCGCTACCGACTGATCTGTCCGGGCTAAGCCAAGGCACTAGCTGATGTGTAGCTTGTGTGTATTGTATTTTATATAGTAAGTGCTTCATAATTACGTTTTCAAAGTTTTCTTCTGTACGCACTGTCTATATTATACATTTTAAATAATTTCCATATGGGTTTTGGATCACTATTAGCCCATTACCAGATGACAAAATTTAGACTGATCGAAATTCAGAGCTGTTGCAGACAACAAATTAGATTTAGATCAACAACAGAATTTGTTTAGGAAAGGTTAGAAGGCATTGTGTGAAAAGGAGAAAATGCTAGTTACCAGCGTTTTCCTCGTTCCCCACATTGTTTTCAAAAGTTTTCTCTCTCAGAGGTGTAAAAATCCATGATTGGTAATGGGTTAAGAGAGATGAGTCATCAGCGTTTTACCTGACACGACAGCTCTATGAAGCTTTATACTTAGCTATGAAAGCATGCACTCCATATCGGATTAAACTACTAACTTTTGTAGGTTGGTCAGGATCTGCATTGTAAGCGCTTCGTAATGCTTTTTTTTGCAAAATCAAATCAACGATAATTGTCTATAGTAAACATGTTAGGGCTTATCACGAATCTTTGAATAATCTTTAAATCGTAAAGCATGCAATTCAGATCGGACTTGACTGCAATCGTTGCAGGTTATTCTAGATCTGCACTGTAAGCGCTTCATAATGTTTTGAAAGTTTTCTCGTTTGAGAACCCGAATAAATGATAATTTTCTTTAATGTCCAACTTTAAGTCATCTCAACATGAGTTTTGTGTCACTATCAAGGTTGTTTCTATGATATTTTATAGGGTACCACTTGATATAATTTTATCTTGTAGTATGTGTATGATGGGCCGGAGGCCTATAATGTGTTACGGGAGACCACTCCTTCCTGCATGGCATTCTCCCGATTTAAATACAATACCTGGCTTCTGCGTCAGGGAGATATCTCTTTGGCTCAGTGGTTAAGGTATTGGCCTTGCGTCCGGGAGTTCCGGGGTTCGAATCCCGCTCGGACCCTTATTTCTGCCATGCATTTATTCATTTGTTTCTTTGTTACGGACTTTGTTCGTAAGATGGGGGCTCGTCCGGGATTGGCCATTGAGCCATTAATCCCATTTGTTGTCCAAAATCGGACTTCCTGCCTAATAAGGCTTTGAGTCATCAATAAATGATGACTTTAAGAGGGGGTGTGTTAAGAGGGGGTGTGTTACGGGAGACCACTCCTTCCTGCATGGCATTCCCCCGATTTAAATACAATACCTGGCTTTTGCGTCAGGGAGATATCTCTTTGGCTCAGTGGTTAAGTTGGGAGTGGGAGTTGAGTCAGTGGGAGTTCCGGGACTCGAATCCCGCTCGGTCCCTTATTTCTGCCATGCATTTATTCATTTGTTTCTTTGTTACGGACTTTGTTCGTAAGAAATGTATGATCAAAGAATTGAAATTGAAATTGAAATATGTCCCTGCGTTATTATAACGTATACATTGATAAGGTACGAAAGAGATTATTTGTATTTATGTTTAATGATTTACGATTTTCCATTCTCTTGCTGATACACAATTAATAGACACACTCTTACTTTCATTCGTATAATTTATTTCCATCTATTAAAGTTGAATCCATCTGTAAAACGTTCGAAATTCATATGCCACTTATTAGGCATATTTGAAATTCGTAGATCTGATTAGACAAAAAATACAACTATCGGAAATTAACGCAAGTAAAGGGGTTCATAAAAAGGTCATTAAATTGGGAAAATTTCGTGCTAACAGACTTTTGACTCGTATGTTTTATTTGTGTATACCTATAATTTGACAATATGCATTGAACAAAGTCGTAATCAATAAATGCAACCCTTTCTTTGAAACTAAAACAAACGTTTTCCTAATCTGAAAAAGAAACTTCTCCGTACAGAGGACAGATATTCTATCGGTTCCACTTTTTGGATGCAGTGTGTGTGTGTGTGGGGGGGGAGGGGGTGCGGGGGAGGGGGGGGAAAGGAAGAAAGACTAGGCTCAAGATTTTGGGACTAGTCCAGATTCTTAATTGTTTGACAATTTATATGTAATCAAAATTTTGGTAATTTGACTCAAATTACAGAAATATAAGGTTTGAATGTTTGAAATGGCCTGAAAGAAGTGTTTCAATGGTACATTGGAAGGTTTCTACGGGCAGCCATTTTAGCTTTTTTTCCTCCGTCGATTATAACAAGACGAACGCCTTTATTCCTGTAACGCACAGTAAGCACTCTTTTTTAAAACAAAGACTGAGCTCAGAACCCCCCCCCCCACAAGATCACGTCATTGACAAATCCCGCAGAAAACCTAATATTCGTCATTTAATCCGATGTCGAAAACTCAAAAAATGTATGAATGAAGAGGATTGTGAAGTTGCAATATACATGAAACTACACGTCTATGTCAGCAAGTTAAGTCTTCCTCGGCTAATTTAAGTGCAGTAATGTTCGAATTCGTATCTGCTACGGAAGAATATTAGTATCACAATGAAACCTGTTTTTTTCCGACTTAAAAAGTTGTTATTTCCAACCTTTATCTTTGAAATTCCAACTTCATTCTTAGTAATTAAAACTTTAAAGTCACAAATTCCAACACTGATCTAGGTAATTCCGACTCTTTTTGACAAACCTTAAAAAGTGGACAAAATTAAAGCGTTGCCGCTGTTCGTACGTACGTGGGTTCATCCGTTCGTTTCTGCATACCACCAAACTTACCAAATAAATAGCTGGAGAACCAAGGGCCGGGGTTTCTGAAACATAAGGGGGCTTTGGCCGTAGATGACCATTATTGATTTTGAGGGCACTTTTGATCAAATTGAATGTCACTGTGACCCTTAGTTTAAAATATTTTCCCATTAATAGCTGGAAAACCACAGGGTCGGGTTTCGTGAAATTTGGTATGGGCATTGGTTATAACCAGTAGACGATTCTTATTTATTTTCAGGGCTGTGGATCAAAGTTCAAGGTCAGTGTGACCTTTAGTGAAAAATCTGTGTCGGACTAGACGTAGGTTCTTAGCATGCTATCATTCTGATACCAGTCTATCATTCAATAAAAATAAAAGCGATTGTGGAAGCATCCATGTCTGACGGACACATTTCGCAATTTCTTTTGTTTGAAATTGTGTAGATACTGGCCCGTAGGAACAGGGTGGGCTAGGGGAGGTTCAGCCCCCCCCCCCCCAATAATTTTGAAAATCATAGTAACTAAAATACGATTTCTTAGCGCAATGAATCAAAAAATCTCACGCAAAAAATCTCAGTATTTCGAAGTTAGCCCCCCCAATCTTGAAATCCTTCCAACGTCGCTGGATCATAGAGTAAATGGAAAAAGTAGCATCAACTAAAAAAAGAAAACAAATTGGCACCTATTGCACGGGAAACAAATTTTAAATTAACTCTGGAGTATACCGGCGTGTTTGTTCTTTTTGATATGCAATCACAACCCCAGCGCTATGAGTGCTTTGATCTTTATGTAAATAGCGGATAAAGTGATAGTATTACTACGAAAGCTGGAATTTCCAAGATTAAAGATGGAATTTCGGATATTACAACTGTAAAGTTGAAATTACAAACATTAATGTTGGACTTTCGAATTTCAAAGTTGGAAAAGAAATCAAAGTACTGATAGTACTGAAGGCCAGGAAATTGAGGATACGAAACAATACAAGAGGTCAATTTTAATTAATACAAACAGGTAGACGGACATGGATAGAAACGGATTCCACTAAGCCCCTGGAATTCTTGGTTTTCACAGGAAATTTTGAAATGATACAAGAAAGCGCACATGCCAGAAACTAATTAAGCCAGACCTAGGCATGTGCTCACAGTTATGGGGTGCCTGATAATGGCTTAGAATACTTCGTAAAAAGTCAAAATTGAACTATTCAATCGGTGCAATACCAACTTTGGTTATCTAAATTTTCTGAAAACATGTGAAGTCCTGAATTACGTTATTTTTCGCATTTATGAGTCGTCTATTAACAGTAGAATATTTTTCTCCAAAATTTATCCTATTCAAATGACAAGTTTCTTTATTGTCAATTACGTCGCACAGTAGATTGTATACATGTACATGTATTAGAAATGTTTTATCACTATTTTAATTGCCAAATCAACTACCTCTATTTAATTTCCATTGATGACCCACATGAAATTAGTAATCACTTCATGAGAGATTATAGGACCAACATATAATTACAATTAAAAACTGAGATTTATAAGCAACTTTTACAGATGATAAATTAAGGTGCTTCATCAGAAGCAAAATTTAACATAGTGTTAGCCGAAAGAGCCTTGAAAAACATTGTGGTTTTGTCTCAAAATCAGGATGCTCTGTGGACAACACGCTTTTTAAATCAGCCTGGCTGCTGTAATGTAATTTTGAGAGAGAGAGGAAATAGGCTGTTTGAAAGATGTTTGTAGCTTGCACTAGTCAGTATGCCTCCAATCCCCAGATTTTTCAGAATTATCAACATTGAAAGTACCTTGCAGACAACTGAAGTGTTGCTAAAATGATGGTTTTATCAGTGGAATACAGTTCAGTTAGTAGCGAAGTACACTTTAAGAGTCCACAAGCTCTGTCAATTTCCTATTTGGGAAATATAGGTATTGTGATAGGGTGCAATTCTCTCATCATATACTAAACATACAGGTCTCTGAAATCTAAGTCTTTTGAATCTCTGTAAATAAGTGTTTTTTTTTTTTTTTTTTTTCCCCAAAAATCTCCTTTAACCGAAAGACATTTTTTTTTTTCTCGAAAAAAGCTGAAAGCAGTTGCAGAAGATAAATCAAATGTTAATAAAAAAGTAACATTCGTCTTTCAAATGCTAGAAAATATTGTGGAAAAAGAAAATGCTTTTGTGGAAAAGGGTTTCAATATATAGTGACCAGAGATGTCATTCAATAAAACACACTTTATGGAATCGAACTGGTGAGTTCACGATCGACGGCTGGACACGAATCTCGTATTGGGTGATGGAAAATGTACAAATAGGAAAGGGCAGGAAAATATACAAGAGAGAGAGAGAGAGAGAGAGAGAATGAAAAAAAAAAATCTACATACAACAAATCAAAATAATGGGCATATATGAATATAAAAAAATACATTAAATGACGAGCGAACCACTACAGAAAAAAAATGTAAGCATTTATTTAGTTTCAAAGGTTTCAAATCAAAGTCAATCAAATACAAATTTTAAGAATCACACAGGTGTAGTCTATTTGTGACAAGTGTAAAAGGTGTGAAATACATCCTATCAGTGTGAAATAGGCAGTTATAAACAATGGCAAAACTACCAAATAACTCTTAGATAAAGGTAACAAATATACATAATGTACGCACTAAAGACAACGAAGTTTCAAAAATAATTTTTATAGATAACTTGAACAACGATATGGATGAAATTTGATGTTGGGGTCGATTTCTCTAAAATTTTATTTGGGGACGATTTCACCAGATTTCTCCGGAGAAATCGTCTCCAAGCAGTTTAGGGACGATTTTTCCAGGGGCCGATTTCTCCAGCAGTCGAAAATTGCTATCACAACAGCGGGTGGTATGCAGAGAAGTAGACACACTCGTGGGAAATAGTTGATTTTTGTCGGTGTAGAAAGCACCACAGTCAAAGTAACCAAGAATTAGTCGATCTAACATGAAAGTGATAAACGTTACACGGGCCAATATTCTATATGTAGTTTGCTTTATTTACAATCGCATTTCAGCGGAGACGCGTTTTGTGACACCTATGTTCAAATGTCAACACAAGGTTATATAGATATTAACCGTATAGCGCGTAGGAATACACAACTGCCGGATAAAGCTAAGTTTATTAGGTTACCCCTTTATTAGGTCAATGTTAATGACGAAAACGGGATAAAAAACACACACTCGTCAGTTATTTAAGGGTCGTACTACCCTTGCAATTCCATGGCATTTTGCAGATGAAAGCTTTGAGGGAAACTAGTTGTTTTGGCGGACTCAGCGATATCGAGTGGACACACCGTTCAACATTTTGTCTGAAAGTAGTCCGGAAAAGGCAGCTTATGATCCTTATAGGCAAGGGAATCCCTTGAGAGGGATTCCCTGGCCTAAAAATGAAAATAGAATTTTAATGAGGCACTTATACGCTTCTGCTATCTGCAGAGAGACGCACAACCCTCATTTCCACAGAATGTAATGTTCTAAACACTGATGCTTAATTGTTAGCCGTTAGATATTTATTTACTTAAAGACAGCCAGTTATCCATATAACTGGCTGAAATGTCCTACGTAAATGACGGACAAACCCGCTGTTCCCAGAATATTGTGACTGGATAATGTTCCGTACGCTGATGCAAACTGAGTTGCTTACACTAGGATCTCTGTATACTCAAAGGCATAATTAAGCATGAGTGAGCCAACTTTACAATAGAATAGGATACAGAGATTATTAAGAACATATTTGACATGAAAGATATGGTCTCCCAAAGGTTGCTTGTAACAACCAAAGTCTCCTTAAGGTACAATTGGTAACTATGTATAAAAACTGTATTTCTATCTATAGCGAAACCTGTGGTGAACAGGTGACCTATAGGTTTAAATTTTTCACCATGCTATTTAAAACAGTGATGAAACATTCATTTCATAGTATGCAATGAAAAGGAAAATGCAAGTAGCATTCAATGCTAGGGGTACACTGGAGTTTATGTTTATGCTTAAATATATTATCAAATGTTAATCAATAAGGTGAGTTTGATGGTTTTAAAAATTAAAAAGATAATTCAATCAATACATTTGTTATAATAATTGGCCGTTACGAATTTTGAAGGTATCTCTTAAAAACCAAGCTGTATTTAGCACAGTACTTAAACTATTTGATGATACTATGCATATATTAATAAAAGTATGCATATTAGGATGGGGTATGTTACCAAAATACTTTTTTCGTAAATCCGAATAAAACGGGCAGCACAATAAGAAGTGGTATTTGGGCTCAACTTGATGATCAGAACATATTTTGCATACACGGTCATTTCTTGGAACATTAGTATATCTGCCGACTTCAATTTCTAGACAGTGGGAGGACATACGAAAGCGACTCAATGTTTTTCTCAAAAAATCATTTGAAATGATATCAATATATTTTTCTCTACCGAAATTGTTCTTGAATTGTCTAAAGTAGGATAATTTGGGGAGCTCCTGTGTTGATGATAGCCAATTTTGTAAGTACTGATCTCTTAACTCATTACCACACGAGACAATTTTGGACTGGTCCAAATTGAAAGCATTTGCAGATGACAAAATAAAAGTAACTGAAAAATAGAAATTTATTCTGGGAAGGGTACAAAACACTGTGGGAAAAGGAGAAAATGCTGGTTACCACCATTTTCTCCTTTTCCCACAGTGTTTTCAAAAGGCTTCTTTCTCAGGGGTGTCAAAAGTAGGGATTGAGTGGTAATGGGTTAATCTCTGTTTAAACAAAGGGAGGTAATTAATATTTTTATCAAAATTATCCTATATATTGCTAAAACCTAGATTATCTATAAGTTTCTTGACTGAATATGCCCAAAATTCGCATTATTACTGTTTAGTTTTTCTTTGAATATTCTATACGTTGGTGAATTTTCATTATTCATTATTTTTATCTAATTTTTAAGACTCTTTCTTTACAAATTAGTGAGAGCGTATACCTACCAAGCTCCCCTAGAACTGATATATTAGACGTTTTCTTGTTTACCCCAAGAATTATTTTACAAAACTTTATGTGAAGATTATCAATATCTCTTTACTTATATATTCCCCACACCTCGGAACAGTAAAGGAGTATAGGAACGACCAAAGTTCAAAGTGTAGTAAACAACCAATCAAACAAACAAACAATATACCCCGTTTTTGTTTCCTCTTCACTACCGGTAACAAGTCAGCAGCAGAAGACTTTTCAAATGTAGAATTAAAATATGGAAATTCTGTTAAGATATAGATATTTCTATCAACTAAAGCTGAAAACATTCGGGTCTTGAGAGATATAACCTGTTTGCTTCAAAAGCACAATATGATAACTGAATTACACAGGTTCGAACTCGCTTAAACTGTTTTTCATCGTGGTGTTACTAGTACCGTTCATCATCTGTAGACTTTTGCCAATTATCAATCGAGTTGAGCATGTACACAGACACATTTTCTTTCTTCTGTCTTAGCACCATCCTCCACATGGTTTTGGTTCTATTCAGTGCTTCTACCAAAGTGTTCATAACATCTTCATACTAAAGCATAGTTCTGTTTTCTGGGAAGGCGTGAACATGGACACAGGCACTTTTATTCATTGTTAAACCACCAGCCCACCGCACCCAAAAAACATTTTTAACTCTTTCCAAGTGTGAATATATGCACTAGACAAGTTATGAAAACATTGTTCGAAAAGGGCAATTTTTCTTTTTTCGCCGCGGGAGTTTTCTGTACCAGCATAATTTAAGACAATTTTTAATTCTTGATCAATCCAAAATCATTGCAACTTGGAAAGGGTTACTTAACAGTTCTCATAATGACATGTCTATATCGGTCTTTACTTACAAAATGCCATGAAAGGAACTATCTAATAGGGAAGAGGTGTGTTCAAAGGAGGTTGGGGTGAACCTTAATTAAACCGTTCCTTCCTAAATAAAAAAGGTTACACAGTCGACAGTTTTCAACTTATCTGTAACACTACCGAAAATCGTAATGAATAGTTCTCTATAACTTATAGTTTATATGGAAGAATTTCTAGTAATTCCTTCTTTTTCTCATAATATTTTTAAAAGTCATCCACGGAAACACGGAATTATGGACTTGAGTTCGTTCTTAATTTTGTGATCAATGCATTTGGTAGGAAAATGTTTACTTACCTTACCTCCTTCGATATTGTTGAGGCATAAGCAACTTGCATATGTATGCAAATGTTAAGCTATTAGAGTAAATATAGTATTACCTTTGGGCGACAGAAGATATAACCATCGGGCGACAAATGTCTCCCAAAGGTTGCGAGAATGTAGCCCAAAGGTCATATTATATTCAAGTATTGACAGAGTTAACTACCAAACTAGGTTTTTCTCCAGCTCTTTTTCTCCCTTTCTTTTTTCTGCAGCGATACATGTAGTGTCATAATAACCAATAAACGTGCTTATGCATAATTTAAAATGCGCTCTTATGTGTTATAATATAATATTTTTCTAATCCTGACCGATACCTAGAGCATATTAAGAAATAGGTACAAATATCTTAATCGTTGAAAAATACATAAAATTTTATCCTTTGAGGAGTCGGCTAGGGAAGAACAGGATCAGAGTACGTGACGTAGGCAGATGTTGATCTTCCCAATAAGTGTTAGTGACTATATGCTGTAAAGATGTAAAAATAACTAATACAAATCATCAAATTACGACTAGTGCCTTTGTTGCTTTCCAAATGAAAAGACAAGACCTGAAGTGATCTTTTGATATTTGATGCATCGTATGCAATTGCTAGACATGGCCTGAGGCAGATATTTTCCAAAGATTTTCAAAGTTCAGTTGTATGTGAAGGCGTGAACATAGACACAGGCACTTTTATTCGTTATCAAACCACCAGCCCACCGCACCCAAAGACCATTTTCAACTCTTTCCAAGTCTGCATATATGCACTAGATAAGTTATGAAAACATTGTTAGAAAAGGGACAATTGGTCCTTTTTTTCCACGGAGTTTTCTATACCAGCATAATTTAAGACAATTTTTGATTCTTGATCAATCCAAAATCATTGCAACTTGGAAAGTAGGCTAAGGCCCAGATCAAAAAAGGGCTCTATTTTTTTGTTCAATCCATCTGGTAGAAAAATTCAAATGGTACAGTGAGTTAGTATAGCCTATTAGGGTCACTTTAAGCATGGATGCCAGATCTGAAAGTGGTGCAGATTTTTTTTATATGCTAATAAACGCGCCTACCCAAAATTTGCCTATAACGTAAGTTAGACTTTTCCTATGTTCACAAAAATGAAGCAGACAATGATACAATGCAATCTTTTTCACAAATCTTTTTAATCTAAGATGCTCATAAAAATCCACATTAATGTAAGACTTACAATGTATATTAAATCAAGTCTGACTAATTTCACATACCATAATTTACCTAATAAATGTTCCTTGCAGAATTAATTGGAACCAATCTCTGAATTTTCAGTCTTCACATTGAATCTGTTTATATTTCTGGCTAGATTTATTCACAATTTTGACTAGACCTATTAGGACAGACAAACAGGACAAAAATCAAGAAAACTTACTGAGTTATAGCATTTAGTACCTCAAAAATGATCCATTTATGAGTGCCACAGTATAATTTATTGTTGTACTTTAACCTTTGAATTCGTTATCTCATTATATATTCATGTCCAACCATATGCATGCCAATACTAAGATTTGGATATTTTCATTACTTAAGTTTCTTTATTTCATTTGTTATCTTTACTCTTCTATTCTGTTACTCTATTTCACTGATGCAAAAGGGGATATGACTTGAAACAAGAGGGCCATGATGGCCCTGTGTCGCTCCAGTGGCTAATGAGTGAAAACACAACAAGCCAAACATTACAAATCCGGCCAACAAGTTTCAAACTTGAAGACATACAATAGGGTAAGGCCCCGGTCAAAAAAGGCCCTATTTTTTCATCCATCTGTTACTTTAGTTCACTGATGCAATAGGGGATCTAACTTGAACCATGATGGCCCTGTATCGCTCCACTAGCTAATAAGTGAAAACACTATAAGCCAAACATTACAACTCTGGCCAATTGGTTTTAAACTTGAAGGCATACATTTTTTTTCTATGAAGTTCTACGAGAATGTTATGACCCCTTGACCCCTGGGCAAAGCCAATTTTTACCACAAAGCTATAATTACTTGAAACTTGGTGGAGGTCCGTAAGATAAACTTCCATATTACATAATATAGGATGTGTGGTATGCCAGAAGGTTTTCAAAGTTTCCTAAAATAAATGCCATGTAAAACATGAGACCCATGAAACAGGGCTAAATTTAGTAGCCCTAGGCCTTACTATGGTTCGTAAAAAGATCATTAAAAAAGTTTTCACCACAAAAGCCCAGGTAAAACTTGTGACCCCTGGTGTGGGGACAAACTTAACCCCAAGGCTATAATTTGGGCCCTCCTGGTAGAGGCCCACTATATAAAGCTACATGCAACATTTGGTAGTCCAAGGCTTTGTGGTTATGTACAAGTAGAGGTTTTCCCATTATAATTGGTTGTATTGGTTGTATTGGGGTTTAACGCCACTTTAACAGCTAAGGTCATATCATGGCGGTCGGTGACGCATATGTGTTTCCTGGCTTTCTCACACCAGTACTAACACAGCTTTCTTTCCAAAGCCACCGACTACTTTTCTCACATGCTTCAGCAGAGGTGAGAGGCGAAAATACGCCGGAAAGAAAGTTCGCCTCAACCGGGTATCGAACTCACAACCACCAGGTCATGAGTCCGACACGCTCACCACTGAGCCACCCGGGCGGGGCTTCCCATTATAAGCCAATACAAAAATTGTGACCCCCGGGGCCGTGCCAAATTTGACCCCAGGGCTATAAGTTGGGTATCCTTGGTACACGCCCACTTGATAAAGATACATGCCAAATTTGGTGGCCCAAGGCCCTATTGCCCGCCCTTGTGGCCCAGTGGTGATCGTGTCGGACTCATGACCTGATGGTTGTGAGTTCGATACCCGGTTGAGGTGAACTTTCTTTCCGACGTATTTTCCCCTCTCACGTCTGCTGAAGCATGTGAGAAAAGTAGTCGGTGGCTATGGAAAGAAAGCTTAGTACTGGTGTGAGAAAACCAGGAAACACATGTGCGTCACCGACCCCCATGATATGACCTTAGCTGTTGAAGTAGTGTTAAACCCCAATGCAAACCAACCAATCAACCAACCAAACAAGGCCCTATGGCTAGGGATCAGAAGGATTTTAAAATTTTACCTATATAACCCCATATAAAACTTGTGAGCCCCCGCAGAGGGGTAAATTTTGACTCCATAGCTATTATTTGAAGGAACACTGTAGATGTTCGCTACATAAAACTACATGCCAAGTTTGGTAGCCCTGGGCCTTATGGTTTCGGATAAGAAGATTTTCGAAGGTTTTCAATATTTTTCAGTTTTGTTGCCATGGCAACCACAGTTTTTAAAGGAATCAAATTCTTTCAAGAAATTCTGAAGAAGGCCACGGCGGGATCATTTCTGTAAAGTTTCATCAAAATTGGATGGGTAGTGTCAGAGAAGATGTTTGAAATATAAGTTAATGCACGCATGGACAGACGCACAACGGACACCGGGCTATGACATAAGCGCGCTTGCCTTCAACCAGTGGAGCTAAATACCTCTTGATGACTTAAAGTAAACAAATGCTCAGTTCACTGAGCGTAATTGTGACGTGTGATCAATCATCAGCTTCCTTGCTTGCTGCATTGACAGTACAGCTGCTTTGTTTGTGTATATATATTTGTGTGTGTGGGGTGTGGATGTGGGTGTTTTTCTGCTTTATTTTGAAATGTCATGATGCAACGGATTTATTTCCTACATAACAAATCTTAATTAGTCAACAAGACATTATTTTGGTGCAAATGACTTTTCTTCATTTCATGTATAACTATTCAATAATTGTTTAGTTTATTTTTTCTCAAATAAAGGCACTAAGTACAAAACTTTTTTTTAACACTTTTATGTGTCTGCAGTGTAACATTTTGTGTCATTGCTGTTACACATGTGTCGTTCATTATAACAATGATAAAAACTGCTCATAAAATGAAGCCACGCCATTTAATTTAATAAAGAACATTCTGGAAACAAAACGGAAAATACAGTTACATTTTCATTTTCATTACAAACAGCTATTTATTAAATCTATATAACTTTTTCAAGGAATTAAAATAGTTGCAAAAAACTGATTTTTCTCCGACATAATTATAATGTGCCAAAATTTTGTTCCAAAATACTCAATTCAAATAAAACAAATATCCGTTATACAGATGGTTCGAAGTGCAATCTGACCTAAAAAATATCTAATTTTCTTAATTAGAATAGGATTTCTTTTACTTTACAATTTCCTTACATGAAGGACATGTCAATGTGTTATGACTGGCATTGCATCACCGTAAACAATATTCAAGTGTGGAATATGCATTTTTCCGTGTGCAGTACATTCTATTTGTACATATAAGAAACCTTATTAAACAAAAAAAAAAATCCAACTTCATTTTCAAAAATCATGTCTCCTACAATCTGCCATAACTATATATTAGCTCATAGTGGGTGGGGTAAAGGATAAGCAAGACCAAAAACATAAATACAATGCAGCAATTTAGTACAATAGTAAGCATTTAGTTCTCATCAAACCCTTCTACAAGAAGCTGAAACCCAAAGGTCTTAAATGATATTAAGTTGCTCATGATTTTCAGTAAATGTAAGCAAATTTGGTGGGTGGGGTAACACCAAGGCGCCCAATCTATATTTTCTCCTCCTGTAACTTAATTTTACCATTACTTATGCGCTTCACTATCAGTTAGAACTATTTGCAATCAATATACTCTGGCAGATATTGAAATTTCGTGGTTTGTACACATAAGCTTAATTCAATGCATTTTCAGTGGGTGGGGTAACAAAATGTCGTCTGAAAAAAATCTGCACCACTTTTGTTTCTGGCATCCACCATAATTTGACTTCTATATAGCTGTACTATCACCTGGTACCAATGAAATTTTTCTACCAGATGGATTGAAAAAAAATTGAATCCAGCTGGCCAGGCCTTAGACTAAAGGGTTACTTAACAATTCTCTTACTGACATGTCTATATCGGTCTCTACTTACAAAATGCAAATAAAAGTGTATATATGTACATGACTCTTTTGACAAGTTTATTGAAAGGTATTGGTGGTTAGGAAGGTATACGTGTATCTCCCTATCACGATCCATACTCTTCAAAACATTGCAAAAGCATACAAATTGGATTTTGATGAAAGGTATGGACTGAATGTGATTTCTGATCTTAGTTCATATCCATTCGTATTTTAGATCAACTTCCAATCATATTTACAAGTTGGATGAATGGTATCGATTTTGACCGGAAGACACGCATGTATCTTCTGATCTCAATCAATACCGTTCGATAATTTATGAATACTATAAAAACACACACATGGAAAACATGTGTAGGTGCTGGAAATGTCAATGTTTTAAACAAATCAACATACCGTTGTTTATGGCAAGGGTTTACTGTTTAATAGGAACTACAGTGTATCTAATAGGGAAGAGGTGTGTTCAAAGGAGGTTGGGGTGAACCTTAATTAAACCGTTCCTTCCTAAATAAAAAAGGTTACACAGTCGACAGTTTTCAACTTATCTGTAACACTACCGAAAATCGTAATGAATAGTTCTCTATAACTTATAGTTTATATGGAAGAATTTCTAGTAATTCCTTCTTTTTCTCATAATATTTTTAAAAGTCATCCACGGAAACACGGAATTGTGGACTTGAGTTCGTTCTTAATTTCGTGATCAATGCATTTGGTAGGAAAATGTTTACTTACATTATCTCCTTAGATGTTGTAGAGGCATAAGCAACTTGCATATATATGCAAATGTTAAGCTATCAGATTAAATTTATTATTACCTTTGGGCGACAGACGCTATAACCATCGGGCGACAAATGTCTCCCAAAGGTTGCGAGAATGTAGCCCAAAGGTCATATTATATTCAAGTATTGACAGAGTTAACTACCAAACTAGGTTTTTCTCCAGCTCTTTTTCTCCCTTTCTTTTTTCTGCAGCGATACATGTAGTGTCATGATAACCAATAAACGTGCTAATGCATAATCTAAAATGCGCTCTTGTGTGTTATAATATAATATTTTTCTAATCCTGACCGATACCTAGAGCATATTAAGCAATAGGTACCAATATCTTAATCGTTGAAAAATACATAAAACTTTATCCTTTGAGGAGTCGGCTAGGGAAGAACAGGATCAGAGTACGTGATGTAGGCAGATGTTGATCTTCCCAATAAGTGTTAGTGACTATATGCTGTAAAGATGTAAAAGTAACTAATACAAATCATCAAATTACGACTAGTGCCTTTGTTGCTTTCCAAATGAAAAGACAAGACCTGAAGTGATCTTTTGATATTTGATGCATCGTATGTAATTGCTAGACATGGCCTGAGGCAGATATTTTCCAAAGATCTTCAAAGTTCAGTCGTCTGTGAAGGCGTGAACATAGACACAGGCACTTTTATTCGTTATTAAACCACCAGCCACCACCAGCCAACCGCACCCAAAGACCATTATTAACTCTTTCCAAGTGTGCATGTATGCACTAGACAAGTTATGAAAACATTGTTGGAAAAGGGACAACTGTTCTTTTTTTTCCCCATGAGTTTTCTATACCAGCATAATTTAAGACACTTTAAATTCTTGATCATTCTAAATACATTGCAACTTGGACAGGGTTCCTCAACAATTCTCATACTGACATGTCTATATCGTTATTTACTTACAAAAATAGAAGAATCTACGTCTGGTCCGATTCCCCATCCAGAATTTTTTGTAGATCTACCTCTCGATTAAGTTCTGTTCTGTTCTTGTTTTAAAAACAGAATTAAGCCAGTTGAAGTAGACAGGAAAAACAAGGAAGCTCGACTTTAACTCCGTTTTCAACAGTATAGCGGCTAAATCACGGTAGACAGTTCACCTATGTTTTTCCTGTCTCCTTTATACCCATATTCAATACAAGATTCTTCCCAAACAAATTGTTAAATTGTCACATAGACGACCTTGTAACGAAGAGACGGAAGACAAATGGCTCAGGTAACACTGACCTTCTTGAAATGTATGAAAGAATCTTTTCTGAACCGACCGGGTTCGAACTCGCGACACTTCTATTGCTAGCCAAATCACGGCGGCCATGTTCACTTATTTCGTTCCTAGCTCCTTCATCCCTATGCACATAAACTACCTTGTAGCAAAGAGATGGAAGACAAATGACTCAAACAGCAGTGATCTTCTTCAAATGTCAGAAAGACTGCTTTCCTATCCGGCCGGATATGAACTCACAGTCTACGGATAACTAGCCCTCGTCGCTACCGACTGATCTGTCAGGGCTAATCCAAGGCACTTGCTGATGTGTAGCTTGTATGTCCCTGCGTTATTATAACGTATACATTAATGGGGTACTAAAAAGATTATTTTCATTAATGTGTAATGATTTACGATTTTCCATTCCCTTTTGCTATTATACGATTAATAGACACAAGCTTACTTTCATTTATATAATTTATATCCATCTGTTAAAGTTGAATCCATCTGTAAAATGTCCGGAATTCATATGCCACTTATTAGGCGTAATTGAATTTCGTATAAATCTGGTTAGACATAAAAGCATACAACAATCCGAAATGAACACAAGTAAAAGGGTTCATAAAAAGGTCATTAATTTGGGAAATTTTCGTGCTAATAAAATTTAAATTCATAATTATGTTTTATATGTATATACATTTTGTTTCACAACATGCATTGAACAAAGTCGGGATCAACAAATGCAACTCTTTCTTTGAAACTATAAAAAAAGGTTTCCCTACCTTGAAAAAGAAACTTTTCCGTACAGAGGACAGAGATACAGAGATTCCATCGGTTCCACTTTTTTGGTGCGGTTTGTGTGTATTAAGGGGGGGAGGAGAAAGACTAGGCTCAAGATTTTGGGACTGGCCCAGATTATTAATTTGTTTAAAAACCGAATATTCGTCATTTAATCCGATATTGAAAACTCAAAAAAAATGTATGAATGAAGAGGATTGTGAAGCTGAAATATACATGAAACTACACGTCTATGTCAGCAAGTTAAGTCTTCCTAGCTGATTTAAGTGCAGCAATGTTCGTATCTGCTTCGGAAGAGCATTACAATGAAACTTTTTTTTTCCAGCTTAAGTTGTAATTTCTAACCTTTATCTTTGAAATTCCAACTTTATTCTAAGTAATTCAAACTTTTAAAATCCCAGCATTGATCAAGATAATTCCGATTGTTTTATGCTCGACTTGAAAACTGGACAGGTGTAAAGCGTTGCCGCTGTCCGTACGCACGTTGGTCCATCCGCACGTGTCTGCATACGACCAAACTTAATAAATAAATAACTGGAGAACCAAGGGCCGGGTTTTGTGAAACATAATGGGGTCATTGGCCGTAGATGACCATTATTGATTTTGAGGGCACTTGATCAAATTGAAGGTCACTGTGACCCTTAGTAAAAAAAAAAAACTTTCCGATCAATAACTGAAGAACCACTGAGTCGGGTTTCGTGAAATTTGGTATGGGCATTGGCTATAACCAGTAGACGATCCCTATATATTTTTACGGCTGTGGATCAAAGTTCAAGGTCACTGTGACCTTTAGTGAAAAATCCGTGTCGGACCAGACATAGGTTCTTGACATCATCCTGATACCAGGCTATCATTCAACAGCAACAACAACAACAACAACGGTTGCATCCATGGCCGACGGACACATTTCGCAATTTCTCTTGTTTAACCCAATATTTGGAATTGTGTACGTAGGGTAAATGGAAAGGTAGCGTCAAATTCCAAAAACATATTGGTTACTATTGTGGAGGAAATGCATTTTGTAATGAAAGCTGCAGTATATCGGCATGTTTGTACCTTTTAATATGCAATCAAAACACCAGTGTTATCAGTGCTTTGATCTAAATAGCGGTTAAAGGTCACAGAAGTGATAGTATACTAATACAAATGTTGAAATCTCCAAGATTAAAGTTTGAATTTCGGAGATTAATTAATGTTTGCAATCGCAACTGTAAAGCTAAAGTTGAAATTACACGCATTAATGTTGGAATTTCCAATTTCAAAGTTGGGGAAAAAAATGAAAAAAATGATGGGGCACTAATAAGCTTCTGCTATCTGTTTCCACAGAATGTAATGTTCTAAACACTGATGCTTAATTGTTAGCCGTTAGATATTTATTTACTTAAAGACAGCCATTTATCCATATAACTGGCTGAAATGTCCTACGTAAATGACGGACAAACCCGCTGTTCCCAGAATATTGTGACTGGATAATGTTCCGTACGCTGATGCAAACTGAGTTGCTTACACTAGGATCTCTGTATACTCAAAGGCATAATTAAGCATGAGTGAGCCAACTTTACAATAGAATAGGATACAGAGATAATTATTAAGAACATATTTGACATGAAAGATATGGTCTCCCAAAGGTTGCTTGTAACAACCAAAGTCTCCTTAAGGTACAATTTATAAATATATTATATAAAATATATTCATATACCGGTATATAGCGGAACCTTTGGTGAACAGGTGACCTAAAGGTTTAAATTTTTCATGAACATCATTTGCTTTACCTTTGGGCGACTGTCAATTAATGTATATTCAACATGGTGTGTCCTTGAAAAAAAAGTAAGAGTAATTAGGTCTTAGATTGTCATAAATAAGGCATTTTTACAAAAGAATAGGTTACAGAGATAATAATTAAAAACTTATTTCCCATGAAGGATATTGTCTCCCAAAGGTTGTTCTATCACCCAAAGTCGCCTAAAGGTACATTTTGTGTGTGTGTGTGTGTGTGTGTGTGTGTGTGTGTGTGTGTATATATATATATATATATATATATATATATATATATATATATGAGAAAAATAGTAAAGAACATCAACGAATTTCCTTTAAGACAACTGGATCCAGAGGATACATGAGTGCAAATGTTGGATTAAATATAAGTGAGAAATATAATGTGCTCGAACAGTTGAAATAATAAATTTACCCAAGCGCTTTCGGCATACTGCCTTCATCAGGGGTTAGAAATTAACTGATAAGCCAAAGTGGCTTCAGTGTGTAAGCGTATTTATCTAAAAATAGCTTAGACAAAATAGCTTTGTCTGAAAATAGGATAGACAGTTGATTTGATTTACTGGAATACACTAGTGTATTCTGGAAGTCTAGCGTTTTGTCAGAAAATGGGTTACTTTTTAGATTTCTAGAATTGGTAAGCATTTAGGATTGCTTATTTAATGTAGGTCTAAAATTAGCCTGGTGAATTTTTTAGAGTTATGACAGGGATTAAACACTTGTTCTATTAGACATCGTTTTTGTTGATTCCCGACGGTTGTACTGTGCATAGTCTCCTTATCCAGTAGGTTTCACGTTCTTTTCGCTGTGAATCTGACCATGTCTCTTTGGCCTCAATTACGCATTTGGATTACATAAGCGAAGAAAATTTCGAATATCTCTCCGTGTCACAACCAAAGGCAGGAAGGTTCTACCTCCTCCCTAAAATACATAAGACTGGTAATCCAGGCCGTCCCATTGTATCTGCAAACGGTCATCCAACTGAACGTATTTCGGAACTTGTGGACCATCATCTCAGACCTTTCGTAGAAAATCTACCATCATATGTACAAGACACGACGGATTACCTGAAAAAGGTGGAGTCTAATCCACTTCCAAACGAAACAATTCTAGTGTCACTGGATGTAACGTCTCTATACACAAATATTCCCCATGAAGACGGAGTAGCAGCCTGTAAACAGGTCTGGGACAGCAGAGAAACTAAAGTCCCTCCGACAGAAATACTTATTGAGCTCCTACTACTCGTATTGAAGTGCAACAATTTCTAATTTAACAACAAACACTATCTCCAAATACAAGGCACAGCGATGGGCACAAAAATGGCCCCATCATACGCCAATATCTTCATGGGACAACTGGAGAAACGGTTACTAATGTCTGTTCCACTTACACCGTATCTCTGGCTGCGTTTCATTGACGACATTGACATGCAATGGTGCCATGGGCGACAAAACTTACAAACCTTTTTAGAAAAAGCCAATGATTTCCATCCCACTATCAAGTTCACCAGTGATATATCAAATTAACAACATATTTTTCTTGACACTGTTTCAAAGATCGAATCTGGCAAGCTGATTGTAGATCTATACTCTAAACCAACAGACAAACACCAATATCTTTTACCCTCTAGTTTACCCTATAGTCTGGCTCTACGGATAAGAAGAATATGTTCTAGAGAATGTGATTTCCAAGTCCGCACCAACGAATTGTCAAAACAGCTCCAGAGCAGAGGATATAGTATCAAATCTATAGCCAGTGCCATCTCAAAGGCAAATGCGGCCCAAAAGAAAGAACTTCTTAATTATAAGACAAAGCCAAGTCAAATTGACAGAATTCCCTTTGTTGTCACTTACCATCCTGATATGCCAAAAATACACAAAATACTTGAGCAACACTGGCCAAAAATTGAATCCTCAAGCAAATTAAAAAGAATTTTCCCCGAAAAACCATTGGTGGCCTACAGGAGACCAAAAAGCCTCAAAGACATTCTTGTACGAGCAAAACTAAACTCCCAAGCCAAACCAAACATAATCGGGTATTCAGGTCCGTGCAATACATCACGCTGTCAGACTTGCAAAATTATGCGTCCTTTGCAAACGTTCAAATCTATGCTTGGGGCTACGTCTTCTATCAAAGGCACTTTCAGTTGCAAAACAATGAATGCTGTTTACCTTATCAGCTGCAAGGAATGCAATAAACAGTATGTGGGTGAAACCAAACAGGCCTTGAATAAACGGATTAATCTGCACCGCTCAGACTGGAAGACCCGCAAATTCAACAGATCTCCTGTGGCAGAACACTTCAACACTGCAGGACACTCTTTTGAAGACGTAGAACTATGCGTAATTGAGGCCAAAGAGACATGGTCAGATTCACAGCGAAAAGAACGTGAAACCTACTGGATAAGGAGACTATGCACAGTACAACCGTCGGGAATCAACAAAAACGATGTCTAATAGAACAAGTGTTTAATCCCTGTCATAACTCTAAAAAATTCACCAGGCTAATTTTAGACCTACATTAAATAAGCAATCCTAAATGCTTACCAATTCTAGAAATCTAAAAAGTAACCCATTTTTCTGACAAAACGCTAGACTTCCAGAATACACTAGTGTATTCCAGTAAATCAGCTGTCTATCCTATTTTCAGACAAAGCTATTTTGTCTAAGCTATTTTTAGATAAATACGCTTACACACTGAAGCCACTTTGGCTTATCAGTTAATTTCTAACCCCTGATGAAGGCAGTATGCCGAAAGCGCTTGGGTAAATTTATTATTTCAACTGTTCGAGCACATTATATTTCTCATATATATATATACACACACACACACACACATAAAACATGGTTTTTAGGAACTTTAGTAGGTTTTTCACCTTGGATTTTGGAACTGGATTTGGGATTTTGGAACTCTGCAAGATCCAAAAAACCAGGTAGTGCTTTATTCGATACAAACAGGTCTAACAATGCAGAAATGTAATAAAAAATGCGTTCCAAAATCCCAATTTTCTGATGTTGGATTTGTCTCCCTTTGATCCCTAAGAGTTGTGAAGGGGCCGATGGTATTTGAAGACCGGAAATAAGTCGACATGGTTCCAGTCTGGGGTGTTGACTTGTACGAAGTTTCATTGTGACAAGAAGCAGGCATTCCTTTCAGTTCGGGTACCAGCTAGGTAACGGGCTTTTTCGTCCCTAGGCTTGTTCGTCCGGGTTCGTTCGTCCAGGCTTGTTCGTCCTAACTTATGTATCTGCTAACCAAAGGTGTTAATAGTGCATTCGTCACTGGTTTTGACAGGTACGAAAAGGTGTTAACTGCACATATTCCCCTCCCCCCCCCCCGAGTTTACTCAACATAAGATTTTATAACTGTTAAAAAAAAAAGCCGTAGTCAAGATACGGTGGAGTACTGGCTGCCGCGATATAACTGAAAACTGCGTTGAATACGGCGTTGAACAACAAAAACAAACAAACTTTGTGTTCCTTCTCATATTAGCTATTATTATACTGTCATATGTTTTAAAACCTCCCATGGTAAATGTCATTTCACTAACAAAAGCTAACTTGTCGGTGTGTCTTGGAAAATAGCGGATAGCTCAAAAGGACTAAGAGGGAAGCAAAAATAAAGCATCTTTAATATTTATTCAGAGTATTTTTATGTGTAAAGTAACTAATTCAATTTAGAAGGCAATTAGCACTAGATTACAATTCGATCGATAAGGTAGTGTGGGACGAACAAGTCCGGGCGAACAAGCCGGGGCAAATAAGCTCAGGGATGAACAAGCCTAGGGATGAACGGTTTTGGAACGAAAAAGCCCGGAGCCCCAGAATATAAAACCACGTGACTTAGACGCCTTCTTGGTCCAGATTCAGATCTACCGGAAATGATTTCTGTTCGGCGAGCAAGTGTCTACAGGTTACCATATTTTTCTCTTTTTTAACCCTTTTTGTCCTTATATTCCACAAGCAATCACATGACTTATTTCTTCAAGACTTCGCAGTTACTTAGAACATGGCATCGAAAAAAAGTGTTGGATATATTTCAACTAAGAAATATTCTGTGTTTGATCAAATAAGTGCGTACTGCTACGACAAAAAAAATCGACTACAGCCCGGACTCCTGTGAAGATGGTGGATTTTTTTATGAGTTTAGAGTGTTTTTATTTTCATTTCACGAAGCAACGAAAGTAGTGAACTTTATTAACAGAGTCCAGTTGATGGCGCTATTTATAGTAAGTTTAAACTTTACCTTCAGTCTAAAGGCTACCCCCGAATTGGGGGGACTAGATCCGATGCAATTTTGTTTTTTTCTACGCTATCCCCCCGACTCAGCCCTTCTTTCAAAGTATTTGGAATGAAAATTGATTTTACCGGCCTGATTACAAACGACTGTGTGGGGCACTGATCGTTAGATAGATGATTAATCTTTGCAAACAAGCTGCAGAGTTCTCGGAAACGCCAATACTGTCGTCTGAGACGACAACTTTTCCCGGCGGACGACAAAAAGTCTTAATAAGGATTCCGCTGGATGACAATTTTTTTTACGGCACGCGTCCAAAACCAGCTGCAGGTTTAGCTTGATCAGGGATTGTATATAACTTGTAATTTACGATACCGGGCTTGATTAGTTTATCAATTGATTATTTACAAGATGTTTAGCGAGGCGGAAAATTCTAAGGTAATCTCTAAAGTCGAGTAGTCGAAGAGTTTGGCGTGGCTACCTGGGAAACTTACAACCAATCGAAATGAGTCATTCTTTATCACTCACCAAGTACCCGTTTACACAATAGATGACAAATAGCTAATACCCTTATTCCCACGTCATGTTGTTTGAAATCTGCAAATTATGCATCAACCAACAGATTGCTGACGAATTTACGCTGATAATTGGTCAATATACCGGTAGTTGATTAAAGAAATGTATCGAATATCTTGTGATGTGATCGAGAGGTAGCGATGCAAATAATTGAGTCTGTGACCTTTCAACCTTCTGAAGATTTTTTTTTGGTCGATCTTTTAATTTTGCCGAAAAATGTGGCTCGAAAATCAAATCTCTTTTTCCATTAGATCATCTGAAATCAGTGTTCAGCCTCGCGTAAATTATTGTGTAAATCATTTTACGAACTTGAAATTCGCGTAACAAATGTTAATCACATGCGAGACCTCACGTTTTTCGTGAGTAAAATAACAGGTTTTGATGCTAGTTGTAATTCTTTTTGAGAAATTCATGTTGAATCATGCAAATACACATATCCAGAAATCAATACAAATGAAAAATTGTTCGGTGAAAAAAAAAAAGGAAACCCATGACACAACAAAATGTCTCCTTGACATTGTCTGATCAGAGTCATTTTAGACTGTCTTTTCAGCTTTTTAATGATTTTAAGCAGTGAATTTAAATAGATACCTTAATATAGCAGACTTTTTTTTTTGTTTTTGCTGCAAGTCATAAATATTGATTGCTTCACCTCTAATTCGGAAACATAATACTTCATACCCTCTAATATGAAATCTTACACCTAGTATTTCAGCCCAGTGTGTAAATGTACCCTTGAAATAAAAGCTAGTGGGAACACTGAACTGCTAATGTAAATGTAGACTTGTCCATTAAAGTCATGTCTCCATGATGCAGAAATCTAAATTAACAGTTTTTAAATGTTATATTTTTTGCATAAGAAAATTTACCCTGACTATGGGAATCTAACTTTGTCAGGCTGGAATCCAACTTTTCAGTTTTGAATCCAATTTTTGTCAGAGTTGGATTCCTGGAATCCAACTTTCAAAATCCTAGCGAGAGCACTGAAGCTGGTGTCAGATAATATTTAAATCTTACCTTCTTGCAAATCTGTACTTTTCAATGTAAATAACCGTTGATCTACTCCAACAGAAATCAAAACATGGCAATATCATTTGCACATGTCTCGGTAGGGTTCCGCTGAAATCGCATTATCTCGGACACGCTACAAATGAACTGTCCTGTAGCGTGTCCGAGGCAATGGGATTTCTGCGGAACCCTGCCAAGGCATGCGCATTTGTGATATCGCCATGTTTTGATTTCTGTTGAAGTATGTCAACGGTACATTGAAAAGTACAGATTTGCAAGAAGGTAAGATTTAAATATTAACTGATACCAGCTTTTATGTGAAGATTAATCATTTATCTAACTATCAGTGCCCATTTTGTTTCAACAGTAATTGGAAATTTTGCGGCATAGAGCCATTTGAAAAAAGGCCGGTAAAATCGTTTTCATTCCAGATAGTTTGAAAGAAGGGCTGCAATGAAGGCTTGAGGAGACTAATCGGTAAAATAACTTTGGAGCAAGCCTTCAGACTGAATGCATCCAAATGCTTGCTCCAAGTCCGATGTTATTTTTGTGATTGGGTCTCGGCAACCCTTCCATGGAGGCCTTCTTTCATACTATCTGGCAATCTCCAAGCAGAGTTGTCGTTCGTTACTCCCACCATACATCTCTGCAACAGGCTAAATGACAAGAATCTTGTGAGACTGAGGAAAATATGTTTTGTTACTGTTTAACTGATTCATGTGTAACATAATAAAGTAGACAAAGGAAATATGATTCCGGATACATTATAAGTGCATTCAAACTGATGAATTTACCTATATACAACGGAACTATTTTTTCAGGTTCTTTAGCGATCAGAATCTTACGCCAATGAATGATGACAACAGTTTTGACACACCGATAGAGAATTAAGTTTGTAAGATTGAAAAAACAAGTTATCGTCCTTTAAAAGACATTTAAGCCTTTCAGAAAATCCCTCTTCTTCACATTTCCAACCACTAAGTCTAAATGGCTGCATGCTGTTTGAACAGCACACAAAACAATCAATTGGTCTTTCTATCACCGGCGTTTGTGTTGCCATTTTGAGTTATGGTCATGTGATGAAAATATCACGTGATGACGGACTACTCTCTGCGCTAACAACAGAGGTGAATGTGAATGATCTGTAGTGCAAGAGAGGGACTATCTGGAAATCGCAAAATCTTACCGGTCATTTTTCAGTCCACTTAATGTGTCTTTAATCTGCTTGTCAGCTATTAAAATGGACATGGATCGATAGATAAATGATTTAACTTCACAGTGACTGGACTCAACATTAACTTTTTTATTTACTGGATCAGTCGGACAAGTACAATGCAAAATCACTTGTCCGCACCAGGTTTTCACTTGTTTGCGTCTGCATTCATTTTGAAGTGAACAGTTTGTAGGGCTGACTATCGACCTGAAAAATGACTATCACGATATTTTTACTATCGCAGCATTAATATCAGGATACTATCACTATCGAGACAACCATATTGTGATGCATCACGATACTATCGGGCTATGTAAGATCTTCGTTAATACCCGATCTCCCGCAGTTTTCGGGGCTCGACAGCAAATGTCGGATGTTTATACTATGCAAAGTTGTGTTTCCATCGTGTTTTAGTATCATATAACATAATCTAGATCTACATGCTACTCGCTTTTTATCAGCAGACTCTCCCTCTTTAAGAAATCCGAAATGGGCTCAAAAATTGACCTGTCCAGCTTAGCGATCTTAAAATTAGCAGCCAACACAAACGACATTTACAAACACGTATATTGTCGCGCTCGATTAGTAAGTATGAAAAAGTCATGCTAAATCGATCATGGACAATAAATAACAATTTCAGTCATTTGCCGATTATTCCAGCTATTGAGCACGTAAATATGAAAATTAACTGAAATTAAAGACAATGGTTAACACACGTGAAAAAGATAAGAGAATTTTTAATGTCTTCTCGAACATATGGAGTCGATCTTTAATGTCCAAAATGCATATACTAAAGAGTGAAATTGAGCATGCTTTATAGTAACAATGAAAGTACTCAGCGTTGAATCGGTTTTAATTCACTATTTTAATCGTTCAAAAAGAACCCCAAACAGCAGATTAAATCAAGCTAACAGGCTAACAATAATTTCTAGTATTGACTATCGAAACTATCGATTGTTGAACAAACTATGGGCGATTGTTATTGATGTCGGACATAGCAATCGATGCATTCCAATCGGGACAGTCACAATCGCAATGCATCGATGTATTGTTACACCCCTAACAGTTTAATTCTTAAGTGCCCGCTATATTAATCAAACAAAGTTTATTTCAATTTTAATTTAGCATGTTTATATGTTACTGCAATGGTTTTCAGATTCGATTAAATGCAATATTAAGATACATGTCCATTCTTAAGCTACAGTTACTTGGTTACATAATTTCATAATTGTAGTTAATAGTTAAAGTTGAATACAAGTTGGACGGTTAGAACACTGATGAAAATGGGATAAAATCTAGGGGAACCTCAAACATGTACTGCTACCTACCAATCCCCTTAAGACTAGTACTTAATCGACATCTTTTCAGGTCTAATGAGATAGGCAGAGCCAATTTACATTGTATTGTGACTAAGTGGGCGGAGCTTAACTCTTTACCACACGAGAAAATTTTAGACTGCTCCAAATTGAAAGCATATGCAGACGACAAAATAAAGGTGACTGAAAAATTAAAATTTGGTTTAGGAAGGGTAGAAAACACTGTGAGAAAAGGAGAAAATGTGAGTTACCAGGATTAGCTATTGTGATCGGTCAATGTCCGTCGTCCGTCCATCCATCCGTTCACAATTACAAAAAAATCTTCTCCTCCTAAACTAACAATCAGATTTCAATCAAACTTCATAGAAATGGTCCCTACGTCATGCATTTTCAAAAGACTTCAAAGATTTGAATTCCATGACAACCGAGTGAAAAAACTTTAAAAGTCTTCTTGTCCAAAACTGTAAGGGCTAGAGCTTTGATATTTGGCATGTAGCATCATCTGGTGACCCTCTACCAAAATACTTCAAATCATGGCCCTAATGTTGTAAATGGCCCTATGTTGTGGGTTCTCGGGTTTCATATAGAGATAAAGAAGGAAATCTTTAAAAATCTTCTTGTCCCAAACTGTAAGGGCTAGAGCTTTCATAATTATATGGCATGTAGCATCATCTAGTGGCCCTCTACTAAAATACTTCAAATTATGGCCCTAGTGTGGAATTTGGCCCTATGTTGTGGGTTCTTGGGTTTCACAAAGAGATAAAGAAGGAAATCTTAGAAAATCTTCTCATCCCAAACCCCAAGGGCTAGAGCTTTCATATTTGGCATGCAGCATCATCTAGTGGCCCTCTACCAAAATACTTCAAATTAAGGCCCTGGTGTGGAAATTGGCCCTATGTTGTGGGGTCTTGGGTTTCACAAAGAGATAAAGAAGGAAATCTTAGAAAATCTTCTCATCCCAAACCCTAAGGGCTAGAGCTTTCATATTTAGCATGCAGCATCATCTAGTGGCCCTCTACCAAAATACTTCAAGTTATGCCCCTGGTATGAAAATTAACCCTATGTTGTTGGTCTTGGATTTCACAGAGAGACAAGGAAAGAAATCTTTAAAAACCTTCTTGTCCCAAATGGTAATGGCCAAAGCTTTTCAGTGTTCTTCCGCTACCTGGAAAACGGGAAAAGTCCGGGATTTTTAAAATACTGACTCCCGGCTGTGAAAGTACTGGGGTTTTGTAGAAAATCCATCTTGAACCGGGAAAAGTCCTTGAAATTTGTCAAACATGTATGAAATGTTGTTCAAAGTTGTTAAATACTGTATAAATATGAGCAGCATATCCGAAGTTGTAAATGAAGGAACTTTTTGTTTCACTTGAAACGCCGTATTGTCGGTTACTAGTGATACCGTCTGATACCGGATTATTTGTTCGACTTCAAGGGAGATAAATCCGAAAGCGGAAGTAGGATAAGTA
This sequence comes from Hippopus hippopus, assembly GCA_946811185.2. Lineage (NCBI taxonomy): Eukaryota > Metazoa > Mollusca > Bivalvia > Cardiida > Cardiidae > Hippopus > Hippopus hippopus. Next base: position 6,918,218 of record OX328098.1, on the reverse strand, counting down.
ATGCAGTTTGTATACTTTTCCGAGGTTCTGCGAAGATTACATGAAACACGAGTTATTTTTATGGTCGTTCGTAATTCCAGCTGACATGTCTTTAACCTGATATAGACGAATATCGGTGCATAAGAAATCATACATGTTTTTTTGTAAGGAGCATCTGTATCAGTTAAGCGCTTGCATAAAAGCGCCCTCCAGTGTACATGAGCAGGTCATGGCGTCAACTCTCAAATATTTCAGGCAGCGTGAAATCGGTGTGAAGATTGTTTTCAAACTCGGTTTAAAGATCTTAACTTTTGATAGATGGACTTTTAAAACATCAAGATATCAGGGGCTTTTGAAAAAGTCTTGTCAAAAAGATGTTGAATTGACATTGTAACTAGAGTACTTGAATTGAGTAGCATGACACTTAACCCTTTACCAAACAATCCATGGGTTTTACCACTCTGAGAAAAAATGATTTTGGAAAACATTGTGGGAAAAGGAGAAAATACTGGTTACCAGCATTTTCTCCTTTTCCCAGAATATTTTCTTCCCATTCCGAAACAAATTTCAACTTTCGAGTCACTTTGATTTTGTTGTCTGCAAATGTCGCAATGTGGACCAGTCTAGAAATTTGTCGTTTAGTAAAGATTTAAATATATTTGTTCTGAAAAGCTGAACAGTTGAATTTGAGTTCGTATTTTATGCTTTCACCCTTTTTCTGGTCATTTCACTAAAGTTACTTTAACATGGGAATAGTTTTTAGTTATTATTTTTCACTTTCAAAAAGCTGCTTGACTATTTACCACACAATCAAGAGTTCTAACGACCTTGAGAAAATAGCCTTTTTAAAACATTGTGGGAAAAGGAGAAAATGCTGGTTACCAGCATTTTCTTCTTTTTCCACAATGTTTTGTACCCTATCAAAACAAATTTAACTTTTTCAGTCAAATTTATTTTGTCATTGCAACTGCTTTCAGTTTGGACAGGTCTAAAATTTGGTAAAGAGTTAAAAGTTTGTCTATATACATGTATGCAGAAGGGTTCTTTACAATGAGAGGTTACAGAAAGTGCCATGATCTCACGCTTCCACAAGCATATATACAAAATGTGAACTTAAACTTTTGATCAAGGCATTGGGTTTTTCACTATATTGAGTTAAAGGCTGTAGTTTTCCTCACAGTAACATACTGTGGTCAACATGGAAGATCTAATTTGACAATGGGCCTCAAATTTTTATTTATCCCAGTACCTGAGACATATTTTCTCTGGTCTAGTGTGAAGAACAGCACACTAGGATAACAAAAACTGAATATTCAGTAGCAAAGTTTATAAAATGTCATTTACCCTCGGTGTTTGGATTGTTTGATGAAATTGCCAGTTTCATTAGCTCCACTGGCCGAAGGCCAGCGAGCTATTGTGATGGCATTATGTCCGTCGTGCGTCCGTTCGTTCGTCCGTGCGTGCGTCCGTAAACTTTTTCTTTAAAAAACTTCTCCTCAGAAACTACTTACTGGATTTTTACCAAATTTCACAGGAATGTTCCTCAGGTGATCCTCTTTCAAATTCCTTCAAATAATTGTGTTCCATGAATAATTCTGGTTGCCATGGCAACCGAAGTATAAAACCTTTAAAAAATCTTCTCCCAACCAAACCGCTAATTGGATAGCATTATTATTTTGCTGGAATTTTCCTTAGAGGTCTACAGAATTCCTTAATAAAAAAAAGATCCGTCAAAAAACATGGCTTTTATGGGAGCCTCATTTTGCTTTTATGGTATAAAGTAAAATCTGTGAAAAATTTCTTCTCTCGAACTATTCATTGGATTTCATTGTTGCATTGCAGGTTAGTTCCTATCGTTGTAAGTCTTTACCATACAATCCTGACTTTTAACAACCCTGAAGAAGAAGTCTTTGGAAAACACTCTTGGAAAAGGAGAAAATGCTGATAATCAGCATTTTCTCCTTTTCCCTCAGTGTTTTCTACTCTATCAAAGAGAAAAATCATCATTTCATCAATGTTCAATTTGTTGTCTGCAAATGCTTTCAGTTTGGTCACATCCCAAATTTTGTTGTTTGGTAAAGAGTTAAAGATGGTTGCTTTACATAATCTATAATCCTTTTCATATAAAACAAGAGAACCCCTGCACTTTTATTGTGGTATTTGTCGAAGACAATACCACAATGAGTTCAAGATTGAATTTTGATAACCATGTATCTTATTTTGTACCGTGAATCTAATACTCCATCGCGTTAGGTAAACAGCAGTAGAAAGAGATTGAGTTCAAGTAGTTCCCGCTTAAATTTTGCCGGAATATCCCGGATGTTTGTAGCTTGAAAATGCTTCAAACGCTTTGGAATATCATTACTACGTTCTCTGTCCTAAGTCAAATTGTTTGTTGCATTGCCTGCCCTTTGCAACTATATACCTCCCTGACAATTTTCGACAATTTGCCGCTCTTGTTTCATTATCATTTGCCCTTGAACCTCAATATTTGGTAGTTATCTTCATTGAAGACCTTTACTGCTTAGTACTCAGGTGAGCAATATAGGACTATCATGGTCCTCTTGTCACCTTTTCCCACAGTGTTTTCAGACGGCTTCTTTTCGGGGTCGTTAAAAGTCGTGATTGTGTGGTAAAGAGTTAATATGCAGCATATGACCTACAGTAGTTATTTCTTTAACTCATTACCAAACGACTAAATTTTAGGTTTGTCCCAACTAAAGTCATTTGCAAACGACATAATAAAAGTAACTGAATATTTGAAATTTGTTTGTGAAGGGTAGAACAAATTTTGGAAAAGGAGAAATTGCTGATTACCAGCATTTTCTCCTTTTCCCACAATGTTTTCTGAAGGCTTCTTTTTCAGGGTCGTCAAAAGTAGGGATTGTGTGGTAATGGGTTACGGTAATCAATCCATCATTAAATGACCAGGGGTGTAAAATTTTTTCTTTGTCCACTTGTCCAGTAGGACAAGTTGGTAGAAAATGTTACTCGTCCTTATGACACTATCACTTGTCCCAACATGCGGACTTTAATGACCATTTCTACTGCATATACTACGGTGTTGATATAAACAAAGTAGACCGTGTTTAATACTTACTTTTTTCCTATGGCCTGACTGTTAAACCTGTCCCGATCTAACAGTATAGGAATTGTAGCATAGATCATACAGGTGTACTGTACTAAATCATACAGGTGTACTGTACTAGTCTAACGGACGCCATGAACAGAAAACCAGTCAAGCACTTTACAGATGCACTTGCGTAATAAACATAAACATCCTGTATTGTGATCGAAGAGACGCTCTGGGATTTCAGTTTTACTTTCATTTTGTGTTTGCCGTGAAATAACCTGTAATTTGAATTTTACCAGACAAATTTAGAATGCAATAGTTTTAAAATGTACTCGGCCGATGAGCTTGGCACAGTGTTTCAGCCAGGGTGCGCCTTTGCGAGATTCCCGCAAATAAATTATGATTCCCGCACATTTCTAAACATGGCACGCCAGACCTGCGCATAAAAATCATATTTGACCCCCAAAAATCGATTTGCCCGTATACGGCCGTGCCAAGGTGCAAAATAGTATGGGACGAAACTGCATTGCGTACGAAAATTAATGGAACGAAATCCTGATTGGTTTACCCTTTTGTACCATATAAACTATATATATCTATGGAATGCGCAAAACCAGTCATAATTCTTTCGTACTGGTTCCTCGCCTTTAATATGAAACATTAGTAAAGTTTTAAAAAGTTACAAAGAGCGGGTAATCTGTAGCAGAGAAACGTTTTCATGACGAACAGTAACTGCGAAACAACCGCGCGAAAAAAATGAAAAGAAGAATAACAGACTTTTTTGTACGCCCAAATGAAAGTGAGCAGGCAGGGCCGTCAAATACTGGGAAAAGAGCAAAAGAAACACCACCACAAACTCCAGGTGATGGAAAGCCTGATCAATCAGGCGATTCAAAGGTCCCAGCGACGAAAAAAAACTATGCACGTTCTTTTCAAGAGTCTTGGAAACGTATTTACTGGTGGCTTGAATATGATGCGAATAAGAACTGTATGATTTGTACTTTATGCAAAAAGTCAAACAAAAACAATGTCATGGTGACGGCTGTACTAATTTTCGGACTTCTACTCTGTCAAGACATGCAGATTCATCAGACCACCAGGAGTCCATAAGGGACGATTCTCTGAGAAGCAATTTATCCAAAGCAACTAACAACTTAGTTTCACAAAAGTCAGATGCTGTTATCAGTGCCATGCGTTGTGCTTATTGGCTGGCTAAAGAAGGAATTGCATCCTCAAAATTTGGTTCTTTAATCAATTTTTGTAAAATGCAAAACTGTGAAGCCTTGACCAAGCTAGATCAGGGAAAAAAATGCTCTTACACATCATGGCAAAGTGCTGAAGAAATACAAAGTTGTATTGAGATGGTAATTAATGAAGAAATAGACTACAAATTAAAGAAAAATGGATATTTTTCAGTTTTAATTGATGAAAGCACAGATATTAAAGTCACAAAGAAGTTGGTCATTTATGGCCGCACTGTAGATACTGACACTTTTCAGCAACATACATTTTTTCTAGGTAACATTCCAATTTTGTCGAGCAATGTCGCAGCTGAGGTTTTGTTCAGTAAACTGCCTGAGTTCTTAGAAACAAAGAGTTTGAAAGTGAAAGACATTTTTGCATTTGGCAGTGATGGAGCATCAGTGATGGTGGGACAGAAAAATGGAGTTGCAGCAAAAATTAAGGAGAAAAATCCCTTTTGTATTAATGTGCATTGTTTTGCTCATAGGCTTGCCTTGGTAACCTCGAAAGCTGCAGATGATGATATTTTTGGTACAGAGATAAAGAAAAGGTTTGTTTTCCTTCATCAAACAACCCTTAAATTAACTGTGAGAAATAAGTGCATGAAACTTGTTGTGAGAACTAAAAAAATTGCTGGTAGAAAATATTTCCCCGATTCTCACATTGTTTTCACTCAATTTCATTTACAGTGTAAGCAACACTTGTTTGTCATTTGCAACTGCCGTTTTTACGAGTCTGAAGTTCTTGTTTGGTATAGGGCTACACACAAGAGGGGATAACAGCACAGGTTAAGAAGGAACAGCACATTACCGTATTTGCAGTCTCATCCTTGAGCTTTACACCTCTCCTTTATAATTGTTTTATTGTTTTTCTGCCAAATGTTCTTCGAAGTATTAACTTTGGCACCCATGAGTGTACCACAGTAGTGTTAAAAAGGGCTTTATGTTTTTACGTGTAAATACTTAGAGATATTTGGCCACTGTTTAAGGTAGTACCATTCTAATGGAAAACAGCTATTTCCACAATAATATCATCCTAAAAAAAATTGCTATGCTTAAAACTGAGTATTATTGTACTACTTTGACCGAGCCACTTTTGCCATTTTTTCCTTTTTATACGCCTGTCGAAGACGGGACGTATTATGGGATCACCCGTGGCGGGCGGGCGGGCGGCGTCCAGTTCTTTGTCCGGAGCATATCTCCAAAACTATACAAGCTAGGATTATGAAATTTCATGGGTGGATAGATCTCATCAAGTAGGGGTGCAGTGCGCAAGAATCCTAACTCTTGCTTGCCTAATTTTTGAGTTATTGCCCTTTGTTGTTTTTCATACTTGAATTTTGTCCGGAGCATATCTCCAAAACTATACTAGCTAGGGTTATGAAATTTCATGGGTGGATAGATCTCACCAATGGGAAGTGCAGTGCACAGGAATCATAACTCTTGCTTGCTTAATTTTTGAGTTAGTGCCCTTTGTTGTTTTTCATACTTGAATTTTGTCCTGAGCATATCTCCAAAACTATACTAGCTAGGGTTATGAAATTCATGGGTGGATACATCTCATCAAGGGGGAGTGCAGTGCATAGGTATCATAACTCTTGCTTGCTTAATTTTTGAGTTATTACCCTTTGTTGTTTTTATACTTGAATTTCGTCCGGAGCATATCTCCAAAACTATACTAGCTAGGGTTATGAAATTTCATGGGTGGATGAATCTCACCAAGGGGGAGTGCAGTGCACAGGAATCATAACTCTTGCTTGCTTAATTTTTGAGTTAGTGCCCTTTATCGTTTTTAGCTTACCTGAGCACAAAGCGCTCAAGGGGAGCTATTGTGATCAATCAATGTCCGTCGCCCGTCTGTCCGTTGGTCTGTTCACAATTACAAAAAAATCTTCTCCTCCTAAACTAACAATCAGATTTCAATCAAACTTCACAGAAATGATCCCTAGGTGATGCACTTTCAAAATACTTCAAAGATTTGAATTCCATGAAGAACTCTGGTTGCCATGGCAACCGAGTGAAAAAACTTTAAAAATCTTCTCGCCCAAAACTGTAAGGGCTAGAGCTTTCATATTTGGCATGTAGCATCACTAATGGCCCTCTACCAAAATACTTCAAATCATGGCTGTAGTCTTGAAATTGGCCCTATGTTGTGGGTTCTCAGATTTTACATAGAGATAAAGAAGGAAATCTTAGAAAATCTTCTTGTCTCAAACTGTAAGGGCTAGAGCTCTCATATTTGGCATGTAGCATCATCTAGTGGCCCTCTACTAAAATACTTCAAATTATCGCCCTAGTGCGGAAATTGGCCCTATGTTGTGGGGTCTCGGATTTCACAAAGAGATAAAGAAGGAAATCTTAGAAAATGTTCTTGTCCCAAACCGTAAGGGCTAGAGCTTTCTTTTTTGGCATGCAGCATCATCTAGTGGCCCTCTACCAAAAAACTTCAAATTATGGCCCTGCTGTAAAAATTAAACCTATGTTGTTGGTCTTGGATTTCACATAGAGACAAGGAAGGAAATCTTTGAAAACCTTTTTGTCCAAATGGTAATGGCCAGAGCTTTCATATTTGGCATGTAGCATCATCCAGTGGCTCTAAATTATGTCCCTAACATAAAGAATTGGCCCTATGTTGTGGGTCTCGGATTTCACATAGCAATAAAGAAGGAAATCTTGAAAAATCTCTTTGTCCCAAACGGTAATTGCCAGATCTTTCATATTTGGCATGTAGCATCATCTAGTGGCCCTCTACCAATATACCTCAAATTATGGCCCTAGTGTTGAAAATGGCCCTATGTTGTGGATTCTCGGATTTCACATAGCCATAAAGAAGGAAACCTAGAAAATCTTCTTCTCCCAAACCATAAGGGCTAGAGCTTTCATATTTGGTATGTAGCATCATCTAGTGGCTCTCTACCAAAATACTTCAAATTATGGTCCTGGTGTGAAAGTTAGCCCTATGTTGTTGGTCTCAGATTTCACATAGAGATTAAGAGGGAAATCTTTAAAAGTCTTCTTGTGAGCACTCTTGAGATCACATTTCTTGCTAAGCTGAATTGATAATTGGTTAAAATGTCTGTCTCAGTAAAATCTCACATGAGTCTGCATTGAATGCTTGTTTCGGAATATGACTTTGTCATCTCATGTAAGAACGACTTCAGAATTGGTATGCATGTTTGTTTTGATATTACAGAGTACTGTGTTCAAGAACAATAACTCTACCTAGCATGGATTTTGAGTAATTCCACCTTGATCTTTATTTTAATAGTATTGTTTGCTTGTCTAGAGTGGAATTTTGAAGTCTCAAGTCAAATTGTTTGTTGCATTGCCTGCCCTTTGCAACTATTATACCTCCTGTACAACTGGCGGTGGGATTGCATATCATGCAACAATTTGCCGCTCTTGTTTCATCATCATTAGCCTTTGAACCTCAATATTTGGTAATTATAGTCTTTGTTGTAGACCTTTGCTGCTTAGAACTCAGGTGAGCGATATAGGCCACATCGGAAGCATCTGTGTCCAAAATGAATGTATCATGTAGGTTGGGCCAAGCTAGAACAGGAGCTTCGGTAAGGGCTTTCTTGATCTGTTGGAAGGCTCTTTCTGTTCTTTGTCCCATCTGAATCTTTGCTTTCCTGTGATTTCGTATAGAGGAACTGCTAGCCGTGCATAGTCTTTAATAAAACTTCGATGGTAGTTCAGTAGCCCTAGAAATTGTTCAACATGTTTAGTTGTTGTCGGCTGAGGCCAATTTTTAACGTCTTTGATGTTTTGCTCATCAAGTTGAAGGCCTTCTTCACCTACCCATCGCCCTAGAAATTTCACCTTTGGCTTACACAGCTCACACTTTCTTGGTTTCAGTTTAAGGCCATAATCTCTGAACTTTTTCAACACATCCTCTAGATTAACTAGGTGGTCGTCAAAGTTTTTCCCCATCACGATGATATCATCCAGGAAAGCGAGCACTGTGTTCCAATTAAGTCCGCGAAGCACTAAATTCATTATTCGGCTGTAGGTGGCTGGAGCATTACAGAGTCCGAAACCCATCCGAACAAACTGGAACAAACCATACTTGGTTATGAATGCCGTCTTCTTTCTGTCTGAGTTCTTGATTGGAACTTGCCAGTATGCCGAGTTTGCATCTAATTTTGAAAAACACGTACTTCCGGCAAGAGTATCCATGCACTAGTCCAGCAAGGGTAGTGGATAGACATCCTTCACGGTGACAGCATTTAATGCCCGGTAGTCAACACACCAACGTACTTGGCCGTCACGTTTCCTTATTAACACTGGGGCTGAAGCCCATTCGGATGTTGATGGCTCAACTACCTTGGCATTCAACATTTTATCCAAGTTGGCCTTCTCTTCATCCACAAAACATACTGGAGTACGCCTCATTCTCTGTTTAACAGGTCGGGCACCCCCCGTGTCTATTGAATGTTCTATGGCGGTGAAATTTCCCAAGTCAAAGTCGTCTTTGGCAAACACATCTTGATACTCAATCACTACTTTTGTTAATTGAGCTTGTTGAGCTTTTGTCAAATGTTCTTTTGAGTTCTGCAACATTTCTTTCAGATGTTCTGGAACTAGTTGCTCTTCTTTATTTGGTATAACTTCTGCTGCCTTGGTTGTATCTATAGCAGGTTCTAAGTCTAACTGCTGATTCACGATAGCCACATTCTCTGTCCTTCCCACTGATTGCTTAGCTTGCAATGTGACATTACTGTTGGACACATTAACCGCACATATCATGATCGGCTGGTCCTTAGTATGCACAGATCTGGGAATTAATACTGGCAAATTATCTTTCGGTTGAAACATGAAATTTTCTGCCTCAGACTTTGTTTCACACAGCACCAACTTCACAGAGTTCGGGGGTATTATCGTACGACGTATTACAACCACTTGGGCATCCGCCTTTGAATCTGTCATTTCCATCTTTATGGCTTTACCATTTATAAATAGTGTGTTGCTAATCAACTCTATCTGGTCACAGTGTTTTTTGAGCAGATCTAACCCCAATAACATTTCATCTTGAATGGGTGCTACATACACATTTTCACTGTAGATTTTGTTCCCTAAATGTATTTCAACAGGCCCCACTACCTGACCTTTCATTTTCATTTCTCGACCAGCTGTTTGGAGACATATATCTTTAATCTTACTAGGTTGGGGATCCAGAAGTTCCAACACCTTGTCTGAAATCAGGGTGACTTGAGCTGCAGTATCGACAACAGCTGACACCTTTACCTTATTCACTGTAACAGGAATTTTGTATGTTGGAAGTAGTAAAGGTGGGTAGAATACGGATCTGACAGGCCTGGTCAGATCCGTATTCTACCCACCCTGAGAGCCCTACGTTGCCTACCCTACAGAGAGTTTATCCCCATTCTGCCACCCTGAAAGAATTTGCATTTTTTATAATACCCAGAGTGCCTACCCTGAGTGGAATTTTTCTGCAAAAAAAGGGGAAGTTAAGGGAAAGTAAAGGGTAAGCCTGATCACTGAGTTGGACTTAGTTTTTTTCACCCTATGAATGATTTTCTCTCTTTCTAAAAGCCTGACCATTGAGTTGGACTTAGTTTTTTCTTCACGTATGTATGATTTTTCTTTCTAAATGTCTGAGCACTGAGTTGGACTTAGACTTTTTTCTGCATCTATGAATGAATTTTCTTTCTAAATGTCTGGACATTGAGTTGGACTTAGTCTTTTTCTGCAATTATGGATGATTTCTCTTTCTAAATGTCTGAACATAGAGTTGAACTTAGACTTTTTTACCCATATGTTATTAGGATTGCTTTATTGTTTACTTCTATCCACTACTTAGACTTTAAGGGCTTTTTCTTTCTAAATGTCTGACCATTGAGTTGGACTTAGTCTTTTTTCTGCATTTATGAATGATTTCTCTAAAAGGCTGAGCGCTGAGTTGGACTTAGTCTTTTTTCTGCAATTATGGATGATTTCTCTTTCTAAATGCCTAACCATTGAGTTGAACTTAGACTTTTTTTTTTATCCTATGAATGATTTCTCTTTTCTAAAAGGAATTTGTCCCTATATTACTGAGTTGGACTTAGCTTTTTTCACTCTATGAATGAATTCTCTTTTCTATTTGCCTAACCATTGAGTTGAACTTAGACTTTTTTTATCCTATGAATGATTTCTCTTTTCTAAAAGGAATTTGTCCCTATATCACTGAGTTGGACTTAGCTTTTTTCACTCTATGAATGAATTCTCTTTTCTATTTGCCTAATCATTGAGTTGAACTTAGACTTTTTTACCCATATGCTATTAGGATTGCTTTATTGTTTACTTCTATCCACTACTTAGACTTTAAGGGCTTTTTCTTTCTAAATGTCTGACCATTGAGTTGGACTTAGTCTTTTTTTCTGCATTTATGAATGATTTCTCTAAAAGGCTGAGCGCTGAGTTGGACTTAGTCTTTTTTCTGCAATTATGGATGATTTCTCTTTCTAAATGCCTAACCATTGAGTTGAACTTAGACTTTTTTTTATCCTATGAATGATTTCTCTTTTCTAAAAGGAATTTGTCCCTATATTACTGAGTTGGACTTAGCTTTTTTCACTCTATGAATGAATTCTCTTTTCTATTTGCCTAATCATTGAGTTGAACTTAGACTTTTTTACCCATATGCTATTAGGATTGCTTTATTGTTTACTTCTATCCACTACTTAGACTTTAAGGGCTTTTTCTTTCTAAATGTCTGACCATTGAGTTGGACTTAGTCTTTTTTTCTGCATTTATGAATGATTTCTCTAAAAGACTGGTCACTGAGTTGGACTTAGTTTTTTTACCCATATGCTATTAGGATTGCTTTATTGTTTTACTTCTATCCACTACTTGGCCTTTAAGTGGTTTATCTCTAAAAGCCTGAATACTGAGTTTGACTTACTTTTTTCTGCATCTATGAATGATTTTCTCTAAAAGACTGAGCGCTGAGTTGGACTTAGTTTTTACCCATATGCTATTAGGATTGCTTTATTGTTTACTTCTATCCACTACTTGCCCTTTAAGTGGTTTCTCTCTAAAAGCCTGACCATTGAGTTGGACTTAGACTTTTTTCTGCATCTCTATGAATGATTTCTCTTTTCTTAAAGGAATTTGTCCCTATATCACTGAGTTGGACTTAGCTTTTTTCATTCTATGAATGAATTCTCTTTTTAAATGCCTAACCATTGAGTTGAACTTAGACTTTTTTTACCCTATGAATGACTTTCTTTCTGAAAGGCTGGGCGGTGTGTTGGACTTAGACTTTTTTTACCCTATGAATGATTTCTCTTTCTAAATGTCTCAGCACTGAGTTGGACTTAGACTTTTTCTGTATCTATGAATGAATTTTCTTTCTAAATGTCTGGACATTGAGTTGGACTTAGACTTTTTTCTACATCTCTATGAATGATTTCTCTTTTCTAAAAGCCTGACCATTGAGTTGGAGTTAGTTTTTTCTTCACGTATGAATATTTTTTCTCTAAAAGACTGAGCACTGGGTTGGACTTAGTCTTTTTCTGAGTTTTTTTGCTCTTTGCAGTGTAACTCTCTGGAGTGTAACTCTTTTGGAGTGCAACTCTTCTAAAAGAAAGAAGTTTGACAATTTGAAGAAATGACAATTTGAAGAAAGATAGAACTTTCGTGGTAGATGGTTAGTCCTGAAAAGGACTGTGGGGTTAGCTCTGAAAAGAGCTGTGACAATTTGAAGAAATGACAACTTGAAGATAGAACTTTCGTCTGACAGCTTGAAGATAGAACTTTCGTCTGGCATCTTGAAGATAGATCTTTCGTGGTAATGGTTAGTCCTGAAAAGGACTGTTGGGTTAGCTCTGAAAAGAGCTGTGACAATTTGAAGAAATGACAATTTGAAGATAGAACTTTCGTCTGACAGCTTGAAGATAGAACTTTCGTCTGGCATCTTGAAGATAGATCTTTCGTGGTAATGGTTAGTCCTGAAAAGGCCTGTTGGGTTAGCTCTGAAAAGAGCTGTGACAATTTGAAGAAATGACAACTTCAAGATAGAACTTTCGTCTGACAGCTTGAAGATAGAACTTTCGTCTGACATCTTGAAGATAGATCTTTCGTGGTAATGGTTAGTCCTGAAAAGGACTGTTGGGTTAGCTCCGAAAAGAACTGACAATTTGAAGAAAGATAGAACTTTCGTGGTAGATGGTTAGTCCTGAAAAGGACTGTTGGGTTAGCTCTGAAAAGAACTGTTGGGTTAGTCCTGAAAAGGACTGTTTTGGAAGCTGTGTTTTTTCTCTACCGACAGCTTTTCTTTGGCGTTTTCGGGATCTTGAAATCAACGTGATTATCAATGTTTTTCCCGTATTTGCCCTGACCGGTCATTATTGGTGTAGTTGTCTTTTGATCAGCTGCTTCTTGTGGAGATGGCTATCGTCTTCCTCAGATTTCCGTTTTGTTGTTTTTCTTGGTTGTTTTCCCTCTGTCTTTGTTTTTTTCGGGATCTTGAAATCAACGTGATTATCAATGTTTTTCCCGTATTTGCCCTGGCCTGACAATATTGGTGTAGTTGGCTTTTGATCAACTCTCTGTTCCTTGTGGAGATGGCTAACATCTTCCTCAGATTTCCGTTTTGTTGTTTTTCTTGGTTGTTTTTCCTCTGGCTGTTTTTTCTTTGGTTGATTTTTCTTCACAACACTTACGATAGAATCCACTAGCTTGGGAAGATTGGATTTATCAAAGTCGAACTCCACAGGGATCTTCACAGGAGTTGTTGAAATGCACTGATCCTGTTGGCGTAGTACCTCGATATTTCTACTGAGCTGTTCAGTACTTGCGCCTGAAGTTTTAATTTCCTCCAAATGTCTGTTTAAAGTCTCCAACTGATCTATGATCCGGGTCATCATGCTATCTTGTTTCAAATTTAGCTGCTTTACCTCTTCATAAATGTTGTCCAGCACCGTCGATGGAATGATGATTGTCGAATTTAACACTGGTGACGGATTGATGATTGTCGAATTTATAACTGATGAAAGAACGTCTTCATTGTTTTCCACTGGTGGAAAATCGTCCAAGTTGATTTCATCTAAGTTGTGCTTCATATTGAAACTGGTTCCAAATATTGATACTGCTTTTCGAAGTAATCGTTAGCTGAGAATCAAAGAAATGGTGATTGTATGAAAATAACGCTGAGTTTTATACGTTTACAGAGGATTGAAATTTTTAAAGAGCTCGGACCTGGCGGAAAACACCGGGATTGTACTGTGTGACACTGAATTGGGAGTGGTGAAAAAAACACCGATATAACTATCGATTTGAATGCACAATGTTAATGAAACGCCGACGCGGGAAAAACATAGGAGAAAATGACGTCACGGGTCAACTAGTTCAATCCCCTGTAAAGCTATAAAGCCCAGCGATATTTTACATAAAAAACATATTTGTTGCAGGATGGTTCGAATTCTTGTGTGCCCTCACTGTGCAAGCAGATGCCAGATAGAGTGTGGAAAATGTTTTACCATACTTGAGTATCTTGGGCAGAAACATAACTGTCCAGATCCAGATGAAGGATTTCACGATGATGATGAAGGTTCGACGATTTGCTGTGAACACTGTGGGTGTGAAATCATCCCAGTGGATCGGGCGGAGGAATCGTAGAGCTGGATGTCAATGTGAGATCCTTCAAAAAAGCCCTTTTCAGGGCTAACCATCTACCACGAAAGATCTTTCTTTTCAAATTGTCAAAAGTAAAAAAAACAGTCACAACTAGAAAAAAGTCAAAAGTAAGAAGTAATTATTTTATATTTTTTATTTCAAAAAGAACTTATGTACAATGAAAAAATCAAATCATGAACTGTAAAATACAAAACTAGAGGCGCTTGAGCGCCTGTATCGCTCCACAGGCCTGATATTTCTATAATGGCGAAAGGAAGTTTTTAACAATTATCATTCAATCCTGCATTTTAGCTCACTGAAGAAACAATTTGGTAGACAACCACCATAGGAACTTACCTGCAAAACAACAATGAAATCCAATGAATAGTTTTAGAGAAGAAATTTTTCAAAGATTTTACTTTATACCATAAAAGGAAAATGAGTCTCCCATAAAAGCCATGTTTTTTGACAGATTTTTTTTTTTTTAAAGGAATTCTGTAAACCTGTATGTAAGGAACATTCCTGCAAAATAATAATGCTATCCAAATAGCAGTTTGGGAGGAGAAGATTTTTAAAGGTTTTTTACTTAGGTTGCCATGGCAACCAGAATTCTTCATGGAACACAATTATTTGAAGGAATTTGAAAGAGGACCACCAAAGGAACATTCCTGTGAAATTTGGTAAAAATCCAGTCAATAGTTTCTGAGAAGTTTTTTAAAGAAAAAGTTTACGGACGCACGCACGGACGAACGAACGGACGGACGGACGCACGACGGACACAATGCCATGACAATAGCTCGCTGGCCTTCGGCCAGTGGAGCTAACAACAATGAAATCCAATGAATAGTTTTAGAGAAGAAATTTTTCAAAGATTTTACTTAATACCATAAAAGGAAAATGAGTCTCCCATTAAAGTCATGTTTTTTGACAGATCTTTTTTTTATTTAAGGAATTCTGTAAACCTGTATCTAAGGAACATTCCTGCAAAATAATAACGCTATCCAAATAGCAGTTTGGGAGGAGAAGATTTTTAAAGGTTTTTTACTTTGGTTGCCATGGCAACCAGAATTCTTCATGGAACACAATTATTTGAAGGAATTTGAAAGAGGACCACCAAAGGAACATTCCTGTGAAATTTGGTAAAAATCCAGTCAATATTTTCTGAGAAGTTTTTTAAAGAAAAAGTTTACGGACGCACGCACGAACGGACGGACGGACGGACGAACGAACGGACGGACTAACATTTGATACTTGAGTGGCTAAACATTATGTGGCTTAAATGAGCTATGTGGCTGTAATTTTTATGTGGCATCTCAAAGAGTTCTTACAAATGACACTAAGGTGTCTTACAATCCATGTGTTAAGTGGTTAATTCCATTACCAATGTGGCTACAATAAAATAAGACACTTTAAATACAATCTTCCTAACCCTTTCGCTAACACAAATTTCAAAGCATAAACTCTGTGCCAGAGCACGATTGAAAATTTGTGATAAAAAAATATGAAGAAATTTCTCATAATTTCATGTATTCCACCCTCTGAACTATCATTTGTTAGTTTTAGACTTTATGAATCATGCCAGCTGTAGACGAGGATAAGGGTTAATACCCAGTCCTTATTCACAGGTGCCATCACAAAAAAGTAACACAATGATATTGCTCGACACATTTGTCAAGGCATTGTTGTCTTTTTCCAAAGGACCCTACTAGCTCAGTTAGTAGCATCACAGCCTTTGTTTTTTAATTTGTTTGGTGTTTAACTCATTACCGAACGACAAAATTTTAGGCTTGCACGAATGGAAAACATTTGCAGACGACAAAATAAAAGTGACGGAAAATTAGAAATTTGTTTTGTTAAGAAAAAAAAAGAATAAACATCCATAATCCTGAGGGCAAAAGAGGAAAGCCACTTATACCAATTTAAAAGTCGGGGGTCGAACCCACAAACTTCTGCTCATGAGGATGGTGATCAACCACAAGACCACCACAGACGATGACAA
This sequence comes from Hippopus hippopus, assembly GCA_946811185.2. Classification (NCBI taxonomy): domain Eukaryota; kingdom Metazoa; phylum Mollusca; class Bivalvia; order Cardiida; family Cardiidae; genus Hippopus; species Hippopus hippopus. The sequence continues at coordinate 6,902,302 of OX328098.1, read as the reverse complement.
AAAGGTTTTTTTTTTTTTAAGTTCATGAGTCATTTTATCCTGATTCAGTTATCTCTTCATGGGAGACCGTTCTGGAAGTAGCAAAGCAGGAAAGTGAGTATGAATTGGAAAAGTACTGGCGAGGAAACTCCAAGACAACATGGATAGATGCAGATGTGGATACAAATGATACATAGTCAAACCTGTATTAACCCTTTACCACACAATCCCTACTTTCGACGACCCCGAGACAGAAGCCTTTAGAAAACATTGTGGGAAAAGGAGAAAATGCTCGTTACCAGCATTTTTTCCTTTTCCCACAATGTTTTCTACTCTTCACAAAACAAATTTCAAATCTGTCACTTTTATTTTGTCATCTGCAAATGCTTTCAATTTGGACCAGACTAAAATTTTGTCATTTGGTAGAGTTAAGAGACTACCCAATGGGAAGCTAGAAAATTGGTATCTTAGAGCAGGTGGTCTTAATAAAGGTTCAATACAGTACTGTTGAAAATAGCATTACCCCCCATTCATTTTATTTAAAAGAAAAACATCAAGAAATTTTAAAATTTTATTCAAAATTTCATTGAAAATGAAGGCTTTGTCTAAACCCAACAACACAAAACAAGAGGGCTAAGATGGCCCTGGATCGCTCACCTGAATTTTTGAGAGGACCATAGCCATTTTTTTGCGAGGTATTGAAACTTTGGAAACAAAATCATTATTTTGCCAGGCAATTTTGAAAAGGTCACCAGTAAAAGTCATTTAAACCTTTCCAAAACAATAAATTTTAGACTCTTCCAAACTCAAAGAGTTTGCAGACGACAATTTCAAATTTGATATAAATGGTAGAAAGTTCTCAAAATGGGTAGAAAACTCTTGGAAAAGGAAAAATTGCTTGTTATGTCCAATTTCTCCTTTTCTCACAGTGTTTTCAACAGACTTGTACTACAGACACGTAAAAACAAGGGCTTGTTTGGGAAAGGGTTAAAAATCTGTCACCACCCCTACAATTACTACCACAGCAATGAATTTGATGAATAAGAACTCTGCAAATAAATTTTTGGATAGATCACCCAAGGACAATTTCTTGAAGTACAGCACATGTTCGATAATGACTAAAAACACAAGTCAACAACAGCACCACATAGAGGTGCCAACAACTGGCTGTTGCTTTTTGATGAATAAAAATTTTCCTAACAATTTTTGAAAAGGGTCATTTCTGTGCGTTTATTTCAAAATCTGACAAGCGGTTTCAGAGAAGAAGAATTTTTAAGAATTTCTTCATGTCCATTTTGTTTAAATAGCCCACAGCCATCAGAACCATGTTTCTTGATGGATCAAAATTTCTCGAACAATTTGCAAAAAGGGTCACCCAAGAAACATTTCTGAGAAAATATTGCAAAATCTGACCAGCCGTTTCACAGTGCAAGTGGACCCCTCACCCATCAGAGCCATGTTTCTTGACAAATCAGCATTTTGTGAACACTTTTTGAAAAGGGTCACCAAAGGCACATTTCTGTGAAATGATTTCAAAATTTGACCATCAGTTTCAGAGAAGAAGAATTTTTAAGAATTTCTTCATTTTTGTACAGTGCAAGAAGCCCCCCATCACCAGAGCCATGTGTCTTGACAGATAAACATTTCTCAATCAGTTTTTTAAAAGGGTCACCCAGGGAACATCTAAGAAATCATTTGAAAATCTGACCAGCCGTTTCAGAGAAGAATAATTTTCAAGAATTCTTCATTTCTGTATAGTGCAAGTAGCCCCCATTCATCAGAGCCATGTTTCTTAACTGATCAATATTTCATGAGCAATTTCTGAAAAGGGTCGCCCAAGGAACATCTCTGTGAAATTATTTCAAAATCTGACCAGCGGTTTCAGAGAAGAATTTTTAAGAATGCTTTATTTCTGCATAGTGCAATTGGCCCCCATTCACCAAAGCCATGTTTCTTGACAGAACAAAATTCTGCAAACAATTTTGAAAAGGGTCACTCAAGGAACATCTCTGTGAAATTAATCTAAAATCTGACCAGCCGTTTCAGAGAAGACTTTTTAAGAATTTCTTAGAAAATTCCATTGGGTTTCCATGCAAACCAGGGTTTTACATGGAATCAAATTCTGTGAACAATTTTAAAGAGGACCTCCATAGGAACATTCCAGCCAAGTTTGGTCCAATTTGGCCCAGAAGTTTAGGAGTTGATGTTTAACCCTTTACCCCATAGGGCATTTCTATGGTATCTCTAATTGACCCTAAACAACAGCAAGGATGAAGCCCTTTCTTGTGTATATGACACCTTTTGATAGCATAGAAAACATTGTGACAAAAGGTGAAATTGCTCGTCATGAGCAATTTCACCTTTTGCCACAATGTTTTCCAAAGGCTCCTACAAGCCATGCCTAGAAATGAGTATCTGTGCAGTAAAGGGTTAAAGAGATCTTGATGACGCACAGCACGTGATCCTCAAACCTCCCCTTGAGCATGTTATGCTCAGGTGAGCTTATTGTAACTTCATAAATGTTTTCATATCAGTAAAATGGGACAAACCATTCACAGGCATCTGTATAAAATGCAGACCTGGGGTCAAATACTTTCAAAAGTATTCAAATACAAATACTTATAGCATTGTAAGGCCCGTTGACAACTTAGGTCATATTAGGCGCACTTACTTAGTAAACAATAATGCGAAGTGAAATTAAGAAACATGTGCAACAACATAAGACAAACATGATAAATGAGGAATGGACAAAACACAAAATGATGCCCCTTTTGTCGCCTTTTACGACATGCATGCTGTCACGTTTGTTCCGCCAGATCAAATGGCAGATGTGACGATCGCGGGACTACAGTGGTTTATTCATATACCCCTGATTAAACAACCCAGGGTCCCACAGGCCAATTGATTCTCATTCCAAATCCTGTTGAAATGGCAGATGTGACAATCGCGGGACTGCAGTGGTTTATTCTTATACCTCCGATTAAACCACATGGGGTCCCACAGGCCAATTGATACCCATTCCAACCCCTATTTACATCGAGAAAAAAAATATAGGATTTGGAATAAGAACTACCCAGCCTGCTGCAATCCTACAAACTACGAGGAAAGCAGCCGTTTGTCTCTAATTTTAGTGGCCTTCTACGACACGCCATAGAGAAAGGCCGATGTTCTATTCAATACAGAAAAAAAAAAAAAAAAAAAAAAACAATTGATACCCATTCCAACCCCTATTTACATCGAGGAAAAAAGTATAGGATTTGGAACAAGAACTACCCAGCCTGCTGCAATTACAGAATACAAATACTTTTTTCATGAATGTATTCAAATAATAAGAGGGCCATGATGGCCCTGGAGTCGCTCACCCGAGCCTTTTGGATTGTATGGTATAGCACTAAAGAGCAAGGATTTAAATCAACTCCTTGGTTTCAAGCATAGGTTTTGTAATGATTTGACTTAGTGACCTAGTTTTGGATCATGTTTCAAAAATACTGAAATGAAAATTTAGCCTCAAGAGTGTACATAAGATTTTTAAAGAATTTGTAGTCAAATTCTGTGAACAATTTTTAAAGAGGACCTTCCAAGGAACATTCCAGCCAAATTTGGTCCAAATTGACCCAGCGGTTTAGGAGGAGTTGATGTTGAAAGAATTGTTGACACACTGACGCACGACTAACACTGGGTGATCCTAAAAGCTCCCCTTCAGCACGTTGTGCTCAGTTGAGCTAAAAAATCTAAGCTTTTATCATGACTAACTTTCACGAGTATAGGCCTGAAAATGTGGCCTCCAGAGCATACACACCATTTTTGAAGATTTTACCTTGTTTTTGACCCAACATATCCCATTTTTGAACAGAGACACCGAGAAAACATTCTTACTTTCAAGAGTATTACCCTAAAAATGTGGCTTCTAGTGCGTAAACAATGTTTTTCTAAGATTTGACCAAATGACCTATTTGGTGACCTGACATAATTCATTTTCAAACTTGTCTGAGATATCATCAAAGCAAACATTCTGACCAATTTTCTGGCCAAGAAATTGTTAACAGCTACAGAAAACATGATCAGTATAGCTCACACTATTTTGTAAAGAGTTAAGCTGAAATTTTTGTTTTTCTTAAGTCGGATGTAATGATCACAAAAGATCACATCATCAATATATCAAATGAAATCTGACAAAAGACTAAACCTGAATAGTTAAAATTTTCAAATAAACTAATTATCCAGTGCAACATATTTGCTAGTCATAAAATATGTATGTGTGTAGTACTTAATAGGTTGATAAACATTACCAGGAACAGCTTTATAGACATAATATTCAGTGATCGGGAAACCCCTGCGCCATAGGCACATAAAAACCAAAAATGTCTCATTCAAAATCCTAGAAATGTGCCCAACTGTCTCAATTATGGAAGCTGCGCCTGTATGTTTGGCAAATCTTCTAAAACTCAAACAAAGAAAAGTGAACTTAAGTATTCTATTTTGTGAATATTATTATCGATTGTATATGCTATCTAGAATCTGATTTCAACATCTGTAACAGGGAATGTTACTTGATACTACATTGATAAAGTGTGACTTTATATCCGAGATATTGCTATTGAATCATCAGGTCTGATCCGTAAATTAAACCTCTGCTCATCACAGGAATCCCTTGTATCTATCACTTAGTGGTGGGCCCAATGATTGACTTCAGTCGAAAGTCAGTTGGTTTTGGCTTCCGATTCCGATAATCCATTTAGAAATCCCGGAATCGATTGTAGTTGGCTCCTGAACTCGCTTGGTGCCTAAGCTTGAATTCTTGGTTTTGTAACTATTATTGATCCCAGTCCTTGATTAAACATAGTTGATAGCAAACAAGAAAATTGGCCAGAAAAATGAGAAAGAAATGGATGTCTTGACAAAACTTGACAACTCGGTACGTTTCTTATTTGATCCCTGAGCCAAGGTTTTGACACATGGAAATCTGAAATGAACCATTGAGGATTAAAGATATCTGCCAAAATGTCAATATGACTTATCGTCTAAAGCTTCATATAACCTAGCTTGTTTGCATCTGGCAGAAAATTGGGTTAAACATGATCAGTATAAAATGTGAAGGACATGCACATGATAATGAAGCTGGCTAGTCATTTATCAAAGGTGTTATTCCTCTTATCTAGTGTAAAGTGACAGATTTTTAAGTTACTTGCTATTTAAACTGACTAACTGATGTCAAATCATGTAGTAATACTTTTCCAAAAATTAATTGTCACAAAGAAATAGATCGCCAAAAAAGCCTGAAAACCAATGACACTACAATGAGCAGCGTGGTATTGTCCCATCAGAGGGACTTCAAACTGTCTTCTCGTCTTTAATAATGAATTCAAACAGTGAATTTACATGAATCTCTGTATAAAACAATATTTGGAAGCTAAATTGCCGTTCATGTGTGAAAAAAATGTTTTATGAAATGAAAAATATATGGAAAAATGAATGGTATTATTCCTGTGTTAAAGCAATAAAACAGAATAAAGTCTTTTACTTGAATTCTTTATAATGTCTCATCTGAAAATAAAAATGTCTTATTACTTTTGAAAATGTCTCTTTGGTTTTCAAAAACTGGAGACATTGTCTCATTGAAATAAATTCTTTCCCGATCACTGGATATTCAGTCCCAAAATCCTTTACTGACTTTTGTTACATTTTGTTTCTACTGTCTCTTGTGGTTCATGTTGCTTATTTTTTTCACAATTTTATCATTGGATCTCATCCATATCTTTCCATTGTTTTTTTGGCTCTTCTTTTTGGCTGCTTCTACATCTTTTGTTCTTGGACATATTTGGCATTCCAAGAACTTGCTAAAATATTTTTTTATTTCTTCCATTTCAAATTCATCCCACCTCTTCCTAACAGTCTTCTCATGCTTTTTTGGCCTTTGGCCTAGGCTGTTCTTGACTATCCTCTACATTCTTTAAGTCATTCTCTAAGTCATCCTCTGAATCAGACTCTGCATTTTCAAAAACCAACTCGTCAACATCCTGTGCCCTGAAATAAGGAAATACTTTTGAAATGGCTTATAAATTAATTGCTCTATCTCAATATGCGCTGACTGGGTCAGTCTTTTTGTTTTCTAGATACAACAAAGTTTTGTGAGGATATGTTGCATTGGATCAGATCAAGTTGAATCTACATGTATTTTCAAACAAGAGGGCAGAGATGGCCCTGGATCGCTTACCTGAATTTTTTGAGAGGACATTTGAAATTCGGAAACCAAATTGATACTTTGCCAAGCTATTTTGGAAGTTCACCATTCCCACAATGTTTTCAAAAGACCTCTTCCTCAGGGGTGTAAAGTAGAGATTGTTTGGTAATGTGTTAAGGCCAAACAGTGCAAATAAAGCCCCCCCCCTTTGAGAGGAGAAGATTTTTAACGAATTTCTTTAAGTCAATATAGTGCAAAGAGCCAGCCTGTCTGAACCACGCCCTACCACCACTGCCATGTTTTTTGCCACATCAAAATTTTGCATACAATTGTTGAAAAGGGTCTCCCAAAATTTCGAGGACGATTTTTGAACAGGGTCACCCAAAGAACATCACTGAACAAGAGCGGCAAATTGTCGCAAGATACGCCCGTCTTATCCCAAGTTGTAAAGCTGGGGCATGCACCGGACAAAATTCAAGTATGAAAAACAACAAAAGGCAATAACTCAAAAATTAAGCGAGCAAGAGTTGTGATTCCTGTGCACTGCACTCCCACTCGATGAGATCTATCCACCCATGAAATTTCATAACCCTAGCTAGTATAGTTTTGGAGATATGCTCCGGACAAAATTCAAGTATGAAAAACAACAAAGGGCAATAACTCAAATATTAAGCGAGCAAGAGTTATGATTCCTGTGCACTGCACTCCCCCTTTGTGAGATCTATCCACCCATGAAATTTCATAACCCTAGCTAGTATAGTTTTGGAGATATTCACCGGACAAAATTAAAGTATAAAAAACGACAAAGGGCAGTAACTCAAAAATTAAGCAACAGTTACGATTTTTGTGCACTGCACTCCCCCTCGGTGAGATCTATCCACCCATGAAATTTCATAACCCTAGCTACTAAAGTTTTGAAGATATGCTCCAGACAAAATTCAAGTATGAAAAACAAAAATGGGCAATGACTCAAAAATTAAGCTAGCAAGAGTTATGATTCTTGTGCACTGCACTCTACCTCGATGAGATCTATTCACCCATAAAATTTCATAACCCTAGCTAGTATAGTTTTGGAGATATGCTCCGGACAAAATTCAAGTATGAAAAACAACAAAGGGCAATAACTCAAAAATTAAGCGAGCAAGAGTTATGATTCCTGTGCACTGCACTCCCCCTCAATGAGATCTATCCACCCATGAAATTTCATAACCCTAGCTAGTATAGTTTTGGAGATATGCTCCGGACAAAATTCAAGTATGAAAAACAACAAAGGGCAATAACTCAAAAATTAAGCGAGCAAGAGTTATGATTCCTGTGCACTGCACTCCCCCTCAATGAGATCTATCCACCCATGAAATTTCATAACCCTAGCTAGTATAGTTTTGGAGATATGCTCCGGACAAAATTCAAGTATGAAAAACAACAAAGGGCAATAACTCAAAAATTAAGCGAGCAAGAGTTATGATTCCTGTGCACTGCACTCCCACTCGATGAGATCTATCCACCCATGAAATTTCATAACCCTAGTTAGTTTTGGAGATATGCTCCGGACAAAGAACTGGACGCCGCCCACCCGCCACGGGTGATCCCATAATACGTCCCGTCTTTGACAGGCGTATAAAAATTACTTGAAAATCTGACTACTGGTTTCAGTGGAGATAACTTTTAAAGAATTTCTTCAAGTTAATACAGTGCAAAGAGCCTTCCATGCCACGCCCCCCCCCCCACTCCACCATGGCCATGTTTTTCGTGATCAATATTTCGCAAACAAATTCTGAAAAGGGTCACCCAAGGAACATCCCTGCACAATTATTTGAAAATCTGACGACTGGTTTCAGAGGAGATGATTTTCTTTAAAGAATTTCCTCAAGTCCTTACAGGGCAAAGAGCCTCCTTACCCCCCCCCCCTTAATTTTGCGAAAAACTTTTGGAAAAAGTCATCTAAGGAAAATGTCTGAAATTATTAAAAATCTGATGGGCAGATTCAGAGGAGATTTTTAAAGAATATCTTAGAAAATTCCATTTTGTTGCTATGGCAACCACAGTTCCTGATGGAATCAAATTCTGTGGGCAATTTTCAAAGAGGACCTCACAAGGAACATTCCAGCCAAGTTTGGTCCAAATCGGGAGGAAGGAGGACACAGGGTCACCCTAAAAGCTCCCCTTGAGCATGTTTTGCTCAGGTGAGCTAAAAAAAGTTCTCTTTGCACCTTATGCCATCTGTGAATAGACAAAATATTGATCAATTGAATTATACACAAATACTGAATTGTTTAACTCATCACCTTGTTAAAAACTAGCTGCATAAAAAGGATAACTTGTAATACCACACACCAGCCCCCATAGCTCAGTCAGTAGAGCGTAGGACATATAAACATGAAGTTTTTTGTCACTACAGGTTGTGGGTTCCATTCCCGGGCTGGTAAGCTAAAATTACTAAGTCCTTCCGATAAGATGTTAAACCAAGGTCCCATGTGACAGTGCTATACACCAAGCATGTTAAAGAAACAGGTGTAAAGTAGGATGGGTTTTGTCCTTTATCTTGCACTATTTCCTGTAACAAAACTAACCGTCTTCAGGGGGCATCGCCCATATGGGCAACCAGTGGCAATGTTAAATAAATGCACATTCAATCAACCACAATCAGCAGTTAGGCAGGTAAATGAAGAAAAACCTTCAAATTTGAGCTGAACAGAAATATATGGCAGAGAGGTTCAAGTCTAAAGGAAATAAAACAAACAGATATGCTTATTTGACTATACTACAATAATATTTGTTTGTTTGGCGTTGTGATGCATATCAACAGTATTTTAGCTGTTTAATGGTGACCTTTCACAGATCCATGTTTCCTGGAGTTATTTTAACCAGTACTTGACCAGTCACATTTTTTTGACACTGGCAGCCAGTTATCAAATTCATGTTATATTAGCATTTTACCACTTACCTCTCCTGTTTTGGGAAATCGTCAATAATAGCATCTGTCAACTTATTGTCGTCATCATCAGTTTCATCCGATTTATCAGGAAAGACAATGTCTATATAGATAAAAATGTTAAATATCTTAAACAACATGTTTTCATTATTAATCTCTTTCCTCTCTAGAGATCACAAATAAATGTCTCTGCAGGACTCACCTTTTGAAAACAGTGACAAAAAAAGAAATTGATTATTTCAAGCAATTTCCTCCTTTTGCCACAGTGTTTCTACCCACTCTGAAAAGTAATCTGTAGTTATTCAGTTTTTAACAATATCTCAGGTGCTTTAAATACACATGTGTCTACTGTTCAACAATTCAATAATGTCAGAAGGAAAGACTTAAGGAATGAGAATTTGTGATGGGTTGGCATATTATCAAATGATGGTTTGCAATATTAAATTTTGTTATTATACATTACCACAACAAAAACAAGAGGGACATTTGGCCCTTGGGCACTCACCTAACATACGGAGGACAACAGAAAAGGAGCAAGACTTAAATAAAGCAGAGGCAGAGCTGTTACTTTATTACTTTATGTCAGCAATGTTACTTTATTCGCTCATAGGGCTGGGTCTCTGGCATATTGGTTTTGGCTTCAAACTTGTAGAGACACCAGAGATAGATGACAGTTTGTTTAAACGCATATTTACCTTGACTGACTGATTGAATTCAGTTTAAAGCAATTTTAAACACTATTTCAATATCGGAGCGATCTTACATCATTATTGTCCCTTGACATACTGTACACTCCATAATCTTTTTTTCAAGCAATTTCTGGACTTTCTTTATAAATTTCCTGGGTCAATATCACTTTTCAGGTAAAACAAAATGCTCAGTCTAATGACAGTTTCAATTTAACAAGTAGTATCTAAGATTTCCATGAAGATCAACAATTAAAAAAGTACAGTTTTTCTAAACAACCCATCCCTAGGATTGAAACAAAACACTTAGTGGTGGACTTACAACTTGAGGCACGCAAGATCTGGCCATAGAAAGATACACTTTTCTGGACAAAAGACACATATTATATTTGGACATGCCAAGACACATAAAAGATGGATACAAGACACTTTAAGATGGACTGACTCTGGCATATTGGTTTTGGCTTCAAACTTGTAGAGACACCAGAGATAGATGACGGTTTGTTTAAAAGCACATTTACCTTGACTGACTGATTGAATTCAGTTTAAAGCAACTTTAACACTATTTCAATATCAATTGCCAAGACACATAAAAGATGGATACAAGACACTTTAAGATGGACTGACTCTGGCATATTGGTTTTGGCTTCAAACTTGTAGAGACACCAGAGTTTAAACGCATATTTACCTTGACTGACTGATTGAATTCAGTTTAAAGCAATTTTAAACACTATTTCAATATCGGAGCGATCTTACATCATTATTGTCCCTTGACATACTGTATACTCCATAATCTTTTTTTCAAGCAATTTCTGGACTTTCTTTATAAATTTCCTGGGTCAATATCACTTTTCAGGTAAAACAAAATGCTCAGTCTAATGACAATTTCAATTTAACAAGTAGTATCTAAGATTTCCATGAAGATCAACAATTAAAAAAGTACAGTTTTTCTAAACAACCCATCCCTAGGATTGAAACAAAACACTTAGTGGTGGACTCACAACTTGAGGCACGCAAGATCTGGTCATAGAAAGATACACTTTTCTGGACAAAAGACACATATTATATTTGGACATACCAAGACACATAAAAGATGGATACAAGACACTTTAAGATGGACTGAGTCTCTGGCATATTGGTTTTGGCTTCAAACTTGTAGAGACACCAGATATAGATGACGGTTTGTTTAAAAGCACATTTACCTTGACTGACTGATTGAATTCAGTTTAAAGCAATTTTAAACACTATTTCAATATCGGAGCGATCTTACATCATTATTGTCCCTTGACATACTGTATACTCCATAATTTTTTTCAAGCAATTTCTGGACTTTCTATATAAATTTCCTGGGTCTATATCACTTTTCAGGTAAAACAAAATGCTCAGTCTAATGACAATTTCAATTTAACAAGTAGTATCTAAGATTTCCATGAAGATCAACAATTAAAAAAGTACAGTTTTTCTAAACAACCCATCCCTAGGATTGAAACAAAACACTTAGTGGTGGACTCACAACTTGAGGCACGCAAGATCTGGTCATAGAAAGATACATTTTTCTGGACAAAAGACACATTTTATATTTGGACATGCCAAGACACATAAAGGATGGATACAAGACACTTTAAGATGGACCAAGTCTCTGGCATATTCGTTTTAGCTTCAAACTTGTAGAGACACCAGATATAGATGACGGTTTGTTTAAAAGCACATTTACCTTGACTGACTGATTGAATTCAGTTTAAAGCAATTTTAAACACTATTTCAATATCGGAGCGATCTTACATCATTATTGTCCCTTGACATACTGTACACTCCATAATTTTTTTCAAGCAATTTCTGGACTTTCTATATAAATTTCCTGGGTCAATATCACTTTTCAGGTAAAACAAAATGCTCAGTCTAATGACAATTTCAATTTAACAAGTAGTATCTAAGATTTCCATGAAGATCAACAATTAAAAAAGTAGTTTTTCTAAACAACCTATCCCTAGGATTGAAACAAAACACTTAGTGGTGGACTCACAACTCGAGGCACGCAAGATCTGGTCATAGAAAGATACATTTTTCTGGACAAAAGACACATATTATATTTGGACATACCAAGACACATAAAGGATGGATACAAGACACTTTAAGATGGACCAAGTCTCTGGCATATTGGTTTTAGCTTCAAACTTGTAGAGACACCAGCTATAGATGACGGTTTGTTTAAACGCACATTTACCTTAACTGACTGATTGAATTCAGTTTAAAGCAATTTTAAACACTATTTCAATATCTGAGCTATCTTACATCATTATTGTCCCTTGACATTCTGTACACTCCATAAATTTTTTTCAAGCAATTTCTGGACTTTCTATATAAATTTCCTGGGTCAATATCACTTTTCAGGTAAAACAAAATGCTCAAAGTCTAATGATAATTTCAATATCAAAAATTATTATCTAAGATTTCCATGGCACATAGCATGCATATCATTTGCTATCTCTTCTCTTTACAAGACTTTCCTCATTTTCCCACAAGTATTTCAGAGGAATTCAACCCAAAGGTCATAACAAACGAGGCATATCTGGTATACAATTAACAGATTCCATCTTTCCAAGAATCTTTTTAATGACATCACAAAACTATGCATGGTCAAAATAATTTTGTACCGGTGTATAAACCCATGGTTTGTAGTACAAAACTGGTATATTATGGTATTTTCCTGGATGTACCCAGCATTAGGAAGTGACTACTAGTCTGTAGTTAAGAGATGGGAAACAAATAACTAAGTTTAGGTACACTGACTTCTTTGAAATGCGAGAAGGTTGGCTGAACTAGGGTTCAAACTCAAAGAATGCATATTACATGTATAGGCTATTAGCTCTGATGTACTGAGCTTTTGGGGCTCAAAACATGCATTTCCTTAAGCAAAAGAAATTTCCATTTAGTCTGATTTAGACCAGATTAACATGGGAAGCAAGGCAATAAACAAAGGAACATGTTAGGCACATTAGAATATGCTATTTGGGAAAACTAGGTAATAAACAAAATTTTGTATAAAGACACATATTCCTGGACAAAAGACACTAATTCTTAGACCCAGTAAGAAATATAAAGGATGGAAACAAGCCACCTAGTGAAAGACACTTAACTCTTTACCAAACGACAATATTTTAGACTGGTCCAAATTGAAAGCATTTGCAGACGACAAAATAAAAGTGACTGAAATTTTGAAATTTGTTTTGTAAAGGGTAGAAAATATTATGGGAAAAGGAGAAAAATGCTGGTTTCCAGCATTTTCTCCTTTTCCCACAATGTTTTCTGAAGGCTTCCTTCTCAGGGGCGTCAAAAGTAGGGATTGTGTGGTAATGGGTTAATTGTAATATTCAACAATTTGAGAAACAACATACCTTGAGTTAGAATGCATGGTTCTTTGCTTCTTTACCTTGGCTGAACTTGACATCCTGGAGAAAAAATGTTACAGGCACTACAAGTAACCATTGACTACCTGTGATTTACTACTATCTAAATACTATTTGAAAAGTTACGCACTTTCAACATCAAATAAAATTTTCTTTTTACCCTCTTAAATAAAACCTTTATGAGGGGACAATGCAAGGATTATTCCAAGAAGTTTAGTTTGACCCAGCCGTTCAATTCTGTTGATTGCTCTTCAGAAATTTTACTCATATCTATCTCTTCTGGACGATGCTAACTCTCTACCATTTTACAAAATTTTGGACATGTCTAATTGGAAAGTATTTGCAGACGACAAAATAAATGTGAATCAAAAATTGCGAGTATATTTGGAAAGGGTAGAAAACATTGTGGGAAAGGAAAAAATGCTGGTTACCTGCATTTTCTCCTTTTCCTACAATGTTTTCTAAAGGCTTCTTTCTCATGGGCGTCAATAGTAGGGGTGCGTGGTAATGGGTTAAAGGACTTGTGATGGGTTGTTATTGGATTTGTATTTGTGAATTGATTGTGAGCAACTATTGGTACTTTAGATACCAGATAGTGACCTAGTCCTTCTTTTTCCATAGGAAATCAAATTCAGTTTCCTTCACCCAAAGAATGTATTTAAATACCTTTTCGTAATATCATGATATTAACCATTACCCCACAATCCCTACTTTTGATGCCTCTGAGAAAGAAGCCTTTAGAAAACATTATGGGAAAAGTAGAAAATGCTGGTAACCAGCATTTTCTCCTTTTCCCACAATGTTTTCTGCTCCTCACAAAATAAATTACAAATTTTCAGTCACTTTTATTTTGTCGCGTGCAAATGCTTTCAATTTGGACAGGCCAAAAATACTGTCGTTTGGAAATGGGTTAATACTAATAAGTAGCCTGCATGATTTTTACTGGCTATAGGCCTATGGTTAACACAATGTTGCATTTGTCGGATTTGCTCTTATAGAAGTGCACTAGTGCTATAAGTACAAATGATAATTAATCCGCAATAAAACGAAAAACACATTTTCTTTTAAATGTAAATTTGAATCTCTTTATTAATCTATAGATCTATAAACGGCAACAGGCGTTTTCGTCCTTGGGCTTGTTTGTTCCAACCTTTTTCTCAGTGTTCAGGGCTTTTTTGTCAAGGCTCAGTCGTCGAAGCTTTTTTGCCCCCCCCAAACGATTTTTCAATCTGTCAATAAATGGATTAGAATGACAGTATACTGCGTATGTCCGTCATCAAAAGGTGTTAATAGGAGATACATTGATAATGTTGACATGCATAAAAAGGTGTTGGCTGCAGATAATCCTCAAATTCATTTTAATCCAACCTGGCATATATATAAAAGAAGGGGAAAAAATCCTAATAGTTTTGATGTAGTTCACTCATGACCTACAGCTAATGAAAATATTATTAACAGTATAGAGGGTTCGTATTTCATTTTTTATTCACTTGCAAATTTTTGCAAGTAGCTTTTATTTCCACTTGCAATATTAGACTCGCATTTTTTTAAAGCTGAGCTTGCCTACCAATGGTAAAGAATGAATGGCCGATACAAACTGTTCAGTTCTATTATGTAACGAATTATGGATGTTTCGGTAACAGACAAGTTCGGTAACATAGACTTACAGAGTAATTCAATTGGATGTTTCAGTAACAAAGCAATTATATAGTGTCTAGATATTATGGCGTTCTTTACACCCAACACATGACTTTATTTTATTCAAACCGTTATTAAAATCTTAATTTGTAATTTCCACTATGTTTTATAAATAATTTTTTGTTATAAACCTCATTCCATGCTGTATGTATTGACCATGTGGACTGCCAATCTATCAAGCAAGAAGGATTGAAAGTGAAAAAAATAAAGGATTTGAACCTATCTATTAAGGGATAAATGGGTGAAAAGTGCACAAGTAAAAGGTTTGAACAAAACAAAGCCATACATTAGGTGTAACGAACGTCACAGAACAAAAAACACAATATAATTGATTTGTTACTGAAACATCCAATCGATTTACTCTAAAAGTGTATGTTACCGAACTCATGTTACCTAAACATCGTGTCACCCTATGTAACCTGTCAGTTAGAGACAACAGCCTAACAAAAATGAGACAATAATTGGTTTGCAACCGTAAGTTCAATTCCAGTTGAATTCCTGTTCTCAAACCAAGTTAAATTTCTATAAAAATTACAATGGTGAACGATTTTGTCAGTGAATTATGGACGTATCACATCCGAATATCTGCGTGTCCGGTAACTGATTTAGAGAGTCCATGACGCTTCTTGGACTTCAAGCATCAATTTTTCTACCAAAAATTCGCCCCAGTCATAATAACATACCAGATCACCATCACTGTAATGATCGATTTGTTTGTATTCTGTCAATCCGGTATATTATTTATTATCGAAAAGAAAAAAATCTTGGCATGATCAGGATCCCGCCAACCTTTCGAGTCGCGAAATCTGATAACTTTTTTTTTATGTCAGCCAAGCACTCAATCGTCAAAGACATTCAATTGAAGCATCTTAAGTACCTTGCATTTATTAATTCCATAAAAGTACTTACTTTCTCTTCCGTTTTTCCATCCTTCCGCAACTCCGGTGGCTGTACCCGCTCAATATTTTGGCGCAAAGGAAGTAACAAACCGGTGTATCGTGTAATATGGCTAACGAAACGAGGAAAACTTAAACTGATGTGGGAAAAAAAAAACAAAGTCATTGTAGCTTCACTTTTGAATACTTTCTTACATAAGTACGATAACTTGTTAATGACACTCATCAGAATTTTCAGAAATTAAAAAGAATGTCGCATGACAAATTTGCAGAGATTATTTTGCCTTTGCACCGGCTCAAATTCTGGCTACAGGATGTTAGGCAGAATAACATTTATATAAACACTTCTTTTCCAAGACATTTGTACACTTAATTTCATTTTTAAATGGGTTATCTACTTTTTTTTTAACCAATAGGTGGTTTGAATACTACTTAACAATTTCTTTCATTACAATCGCCGTAAGTAGGTCACGGAGGGTTGGGGGTGTCTTTCTTAACCGGAAGTGTGTAACCCCCAAATTACAGCGCGTTTTTCAAATGATATAAAGCATGTAAGGGGAGTAACTCAAAAAACTGCGTGTTGGACATCCGTTTAATCGGACGATTTTTTTCCGACTTTAAAGTGTCTTCAATTTTAAAGTGTCTTGTTTAAGACCCATTATTCAAAATCTGGTGTCCATTTCAGTCTCTTAGGTGGCTAGTCACCTAAGAGAATATAGTCACCTAGGTATCTAAAATTACAGAATCGTAGCCACCAATGTATACGCATGTAAACACGGACGGACGGACGCACGACGGACACAATGCCATGACAATAGCTCTCTGGCCTTCGGCCAGTGGAGCTAAAAACGAATAAATGTAAAGACAAAAAAATGAATGAACTGTAAAGACAAAAAAATGAATGAAAAAAATCAAGTCAGTCTTTTTTGATTAAATTCAATATTGTATTGAAATCTTTTTTTCACTCAGTATGTTTTCTTTTTTTCATTGGAATGTCAGATTCACATTTGGTTTTACGTTTTCTTTTCCTTTCGTTGTTTTTTAATACCACATCTGGATAGATTTTATCCTCGTGTTTTGTTGATTTGCAAAAGAAACAGTTCTTTGTTACTCGTTTTTTCTTCTTTTCGTTGTTTTGCTGTTTTTTCCTCTCTGTACGAACAACCCGGTTCTGCAGAAAATTCGTTGTTTTTTAGATCCAAAGTTTGTTGTTTTCTTAGATTATCATTTGTTGATATTTTTTTCTCTACCTGCTCTGTTATTTTGCAGATTTCTGAATCGTCGATAACCGTTGTGTCGCTCTGCATGTCTACGATCTGAGTTTCAACCGATGAGGATGTAGGTTGTGGTGAATTTTTTTCCATGTATTTTCACTGCAGAATGAATTTAGTGTCCCGACGAATTTTATATGTTGGAGACCGACAACGTTGTAAAACGATGGTAAAATTTCAATGTCATGACTGTATGGATTCACGTAGACAAAAACAATTGTTCTTGCCTGATTTTCTTTTTTGGACATTTTTTGACCCAATGTCCTGCTTCGTTGCACGTAAAACCAACACTTGTTCTATCGCCATTCACCCCATATCGTTTATCGATCGTCGCTTGATCCAAAACTGTGTATCTGGTAGTACGGCGTATAGAGGTATTTATAAAAAAAAAAGCTTTACTACTAGACGCTGACGTAGTGTACCTCTACCCAATGGTCTATTTATAGCAACAGACGCTAGCATATTGTGATCTAAGCCCCTGTCACACTAAACGGCGTTTCCAAAGTTTGTTGTTTTCTTAGATTATCGCTTGTAGATATTTTTTTCTCTGCCTGTTCTGTTATTTTGCAGATTTTTTAATCGGCGATATCCGTTGTGTCGGACTGCATGTCTACGGTCTGATTTTCAACCGGTGATATTGTAGTCTGTAGTGAACTTTTTTTCCATGTATTTTCACTGCAGAATGAATTTAGTGTCCCGACGAATTTCGTATGTTGGAGACCGACAACGTTGTGTAACGGGAGCCGTTTCAGCCTTGTCAGTGCTTTGATATCACATTCTTCTTGTATAATAACCAAATGTTATCTGGACAGGTTTCATTGCAGACGACATACATGCATTTCCTTATTGGCATCATTCTTCATTAATTTCCATTTAATCTTCTGTATTTTGTATTCTATAACTCTATTGTCATCTATACTAAAGTTAATAATCATTGTACTATGTTGTAGTTTCCTATACTTGTCTTCTAAACTCTGTGTATAATATGGCAAGTTATAAGCAGGTTACTATACTTTACTCTCTTTACATGTACATTTCATGTGCCGCACGTGCACAGTGTCCACTCAGGCTGACCAATGCTATAAAAGGCCTGTAGTCAGCTCTGTTCTGACTAGTTGTAGATCAGCTCTAGAGGTAGCGTTTACCTTCACTTGCACTACACTGGCACTCTTCCCTTTTCTCTACCGTCTCTCTATCTTCTCTACATTTTGTCAACCCTATTTCATTTAATTATGACAATCATTTTCATTCTGAAACATTAAAACTCATTTAAATTACAAACTGCCTCTTGTTCGTTGTATCCAAAAAGAACCTAGCCGGTTACATTTTGGTCCCGCGAGCCGGATACAACGCAATATTAGGCTTTTTCACATCTCTGAAGTAGTTTCATTAGGTCAATACTTTAATTTAAAATTTCAAATTACTTGATTTATCTTGAAATGGCCGAAGGGTTTGATTTATCATGTTTAAATCCTCCTCCATCAGTTGTACAGAGAGTAGGTAGAAATGTTAAAGGGGTGTTCAATAATGGCACAGACCCTTCTTATGATACACAAGGGGTGTTCAATAGTAACAGAGGCCCTTTACATGAACAAATTAAAGATGTACAAGGGGTGTTCAATAATTACCAAGTCCCTTCTTATAAACAACCGAAAATAGAACATAGGATGTTCAAAAATTCTCCAGACTCTTTTGTACATGGTATATCAAACTTTAACTCTTTGCCCTTACATACGGAGACAAAAGGTATGTTACCTAAGCCCACTATAACTCAACAATGCTATGATGTACACAAGTGTCTGCCTCAAAGTTACCAACCTGAATTGTCTCACAAAACAATGAGAAAAGCTAAGGAACCAAATACTTTTGATGGAAAATCTACTGATTGGCAAGATTACATTATTCATTTTGAATGTGTTGCATCTTGGAATGGCTGGACAGATTTTGAAAAGGCTCAACAATTGATAACGAGTTTAAGAGGGTCCGCTCAAAAACTACTTGGTGAATTAAATGTTGAACAGTTGACAGATTATCAACAAATAAAATTCTTTTTAAGTAGGCGATTTAGCCCAGTTGAAAAAGAAACTGCCTATAGATGTCAATTCAGAAATCGCAAGCAGCAAAGGCAAGAATCTGCCTCTGATTTTGGGTATTCATTACAAAGGATTTGCTTACAGGCCTTTCCCCATATTAACTCTGAAGCAAGGGAAATATATTTGATTGACCAATTCATTCATGGCCTTGCTCGTCAAGAACTTAGGAGTCATGTACAATATCGCCATCCCCGGACAATTGATACAGCCATCGCATTAGCTGTTGAATTCGAAGCATTTGAAGGCACGCAGGGTATTCTGAAAAAAACTCACTTCGAAAATGAAGAGCAAATTAATTCTGTGAAATCCTCTGAAAATGTAAAAATACAAAATCATGCAAGCAGATCTGAAAGCCTTACATTACATGATATTGCAAAAATGCTGAAAGAACTTATGATCACTGTAAAAAGATCAAGATCAAACAGCGCAGACAGACGTTTGAAATATGACAAACATGAGTGTTACAAGTGTCATAGGAAAGGTCATATTGCTACAAATTGTCCTTCACATCAGGAAAACTAGGATCGGCTGATCTTAAGCCCGAAGTTTCAGCCTCCTCTACAAGTTTGTTAAATGGGCAAGAAAATACTATTGATAGTCAAAATAAGGCTTGTCAATTCACAAAAATTGTCATAAATCAGTCAATCATACATGCTCTTGTTGACTCTGGGTCTGCAAGTACAATTATTTCTAAGGATACTTTTAAAAGGTTAAACTTAGATACAAATATAACCACCAATGAAAGTACAAAACTGACTGCAGCCAATGGGTCTGAAGTATCTGTATTAGGAAGAGTGTGTCATTGGATTTTGAACTTGACAATGAAAATTTTTCATATCAATTTTTGATAGCTGAACTTGATGATATAGACTGCATTCTAGGAAGTGATTTCTTAGAAGAGTTTGATGTTGCAATTAAATTTGGCAAAGGTATTATGCAGATAGGAAAGCACAAAATAAAACTTCAAAGACAAAGTAAAAGCAGAGTTTGTAGGATAAAACTCTCTGAAACAATAACCTTACCGCCAAATTCTGAAGTAATTACTGGTGGTCATTTTGATGGTCAAACTACAAAATCAGACTTTGTTCTAGAACCTTTAAAACATTTGTCTCAAAAAGGCATCTTAATATGCAGAGCATTAGTTAATACAGACAGAAATGAAATTCCACTATCCCTTTTAAATGTTACTGACAGTAAACTTAAAGTTAAAAAGGGCACTTTTGTTGGAAATGTTCGAAAGGCAGATGTTATCACAGAAGTGTTGCCTAAACAATCCAGCAGCCCTGATAATTTTCCCGAGCATTTACAACCTTTACTTGATGAAGCTTCCACAAATCTTAATCCAAAAGAAACTGAAAAGCTTAAAAATTTATTGACAGATTTTCAAGATGTCTTTGCTGATAAATCTGGTACAATCAGTCAAACTAATTATGCTGAACATACAATTGATGTGGGTGATACTAAACCCATAAAATTAGCTCCTCGTAGAGTACCTATAGCTCAGAAAGAAATAGTTAAAAATGAAATTAAAAAGATGCTGGATCAGAACATTATAGAACCTAGTAATAGTCCATGGTCTTCACCCATCGTATTAGTTACAAAACCTGACAACACTATTCGCTTCTGTATTGATTACAGAAAATTAAACGCTGTAACGAAAAAGGATGCTTATCCTCTTCCTCGAATAGCTGAAGCATTAGACACATTATCTTCAGGAAAATACTTTTGTACCCTAGATTTAGCTTCTGGTTACTGGCAAATTCCCATGGCTAAGGAACATAAACATTACACTGCTTTCAATTCTCACTTAGGATTCTTCCAGTTCCGTGTAATGCCTTTCGGTTTGACCAATGCTCCTGCAACTTTCGAAAGGTTAATTGAGAAAGTTTTGTTTGGTCTACAGTGGGAAAAATGCTTATGCTATCTAGATGATATAATTGTTTTTGGATAAACTTTTGACAAAACCCTAGAAAACTTAAAGCTTGTTTTGAACAGATTTAGAGAAGCAAATCTAACAGTAAAACCTAAAAAGTGTCATTTATTTCAGAAATCAATAGAGTATTTAGGCCATAATATTTCATCAGAAGGTATTTCCTGTTCTAAAAATAAGGTTGATGCTGTTTTAAATTGGCCTGTACCAAACAGTAAAACAGAACTAAGAAGTTTCCTAGGACTGATTAACTATTACAGAAAGTACATTAAAGACTTAGCTACAATAACATATCCTCTGACGCGACTCACGCAAAAGAACAAACCATTCATTTGGTCCGAAGAGTGTCAGATCAGTTTTGACAAAATGAAGGAACTGTTAGTTTCTGCACCTATTCTTGGTTATCCTCAGCAGGATGGACAGTTCATTCTTGATACCGATGGTAGTCAGTTCGGTATTGGAGCTGTCTTATCCCAAGTCCAAAATGGAACAGAGCGTGTCATAGCATATGCAAGTAAAAGCTTAAACAAAGCACAACAAAGATATTGCACTACATTCATTGAATTGCTAGCTGTTGTCATTTTCATCAGGCATTTTAGACATTATTTGTGGGGTCAACATTTCATTGTTAGAACTGACCATGCATCTCTGACATGGCTTAGAAATTTCAAAGATCCTGAAGGAATGATTGCGAGATGGTTGACAGTACTTGAAACTTAACAATTTCACCATACAACACAGAAAAGGTTCTAATCACGGTAATGCAGATGCAATGTCCAGGATACCTAGAAGGAAATGCAAAAGGACAGACTGTCCTGATTGTGGAATATGTTGCAACTGCTCAAGTGTCTCAGAACCTCCAGTTGAAGAGATTTCAGTTTTCGCAATTAATGATTCTGGTGATACGCAAATAACTCGGTCAAATTGGATAGATAAATGGACAGTTGACGATTTGAAAGAATTACAGAGAAATGATTTAGTAACAAGCAAGTTATTAGACCTTAAGTCACAATTTATAAATAAACCCCCAAAACATGTCGTTAAACAATGTCCTTTCAAAGTCCGTGTTCTGTGGAATATTTGGGAATCTTTGTTGGTATGTGATGGCTTGTTATATCGTAAACATTTATCTGTAGATTTCTCTGAAAATGAAAGGTTACAACTTGTTGCTCCTTCTTCTTTGCAATTAGAAATCTTTCATCAGTTACATTCCAATAGAATTGCTGGTCATCTTGGTCGAGATCGCACCATGAAGGCAATTAAGAAAAGGTTTTATTGGCCTGGTATGACTAAGGATATACGGATTTGGTGCAATGCTTGTGAATTGTGTGCACGTAGAAAACCTGGTCCTGGTGTTGGAAAGTCATTTCTGAAACAAGATTTATCAAGTCACGTTATGGATAGAATAGCTTTGGATATACTTGGTCCCCTTCCATTGACTTCAAATGGGAATGAGTACATTCTAGTTGTTGGTGATTATTTTACTAAATATTCTGAGGCTTATCCAATTCCTAACCACACTGCTTTGACAGTAGCTGATAAACTTGTATGTGAATTCGTCTGTAGATACGGAGTCCCTTCAGTTATTCATTCTGATCAAGGTCGTGAGTTCGAATCTTTATTATTTCAGCAAATGTGTAAACTTCTTGATATAAAGAAAACAAGAACCACACCTTACAACCCAAAATCTGATGGCATGATTGAACGGTTAAACAGAACTCTGCTACAGATGCTTGCTATGTTTGTCAATGATAATCACGATGATTGGGATGATCATGTTCCATTCGTCATGATCGCATATAGATCTTCTTGCCATGACAGTACTGGTTTCAGCCCAAATAAATTAATGTTTGGTCGAGAAATAACATTTCCAATAGATGTCATGTTTGGAAATTGCCCAAACGATAGACCAGATCCCTGTCCTTCTCAGTATGTGGAATGGTTAAAACAATCCATAGATTTGTCATATAATGCTGCTTTTCATCATTTGCAAAAGTCTGCATCTAGGCAGAAAAAGGCATATGAAATTGGCCTGAAACCTAGAATATTCTTTGAAGGTGAATTTGTTTGGCGCTGGTATCCTCCACTAGCTCATCAAAAACTTGCTCTTGGTTGGATTGGTCCATATAGAATTACTCAAAAGGTCACTGATGTTACCTACAGAATACAACATGTTGTAAAATAAGAAAGAATTGGTAGCTCATGTTGATCATCTTAAGAAGTATCTTGGGAATAGACATTTTGAGGTTGAAAATCAAGTTTTTGAAACAGAATCTGATTACCTAGATATGGATTCTGAAATAACCGATCAAAGCTTTGTCAGTTTTCAGGATAATCAGTTAGGAGATGCTCATTCTGAAAACTTAGATGTATCAGACCATACTACCCCTTATACGACTAGGGCAGGTAGAAGGGTAAAACCTAAACAAATATTTTCTCCATCCTAAGTTTCAGACTTAGAGGAAATTCTTCCTGACAAAGTAAAGTGTGTATATAGCATATTACTGATCAGTGATTCACAATTACATTGTACATTAAGTACATTTTCATGTATAGTATTGAATTATGTAAATCTCATCAAAACAATTCATTTTTCACCATTTTTGAAACAATATGCAATCCTTCAATGTTAAAATGAAAGGAAGTAATAGTTTAGATTATTAGGAGTTTGGATAGATGTAAAGATAAGGTCATTACCGCATCGAAGGCAGAACACAAGAGTTAAAAGGCAATGATCAGTCCTTCCTCTTACGTACGTCCTGACCTTCTCAGGGTTTTCCCTTGGCAACAAAAACTGGGGGTCATTGTGACCCCCTAGTCAAAAATAATGGGGGTCATTTTGGAATTTGTGGGGGTCACAACAAAATGTAATTAGCTTAGACAAAAGCTACTATTTGTGAAACTATGTGTGTCTATTCACAGTAAATCGTTGTATACCTTATATATGTATTATTAAATGGTGATAGATATATAATAACACCAGAGATTCTCTAAATAGAGGGAGCTTACAGCCTAAATGGCACCTTTTTCATAAAGAGTATCTGGAGTATGCTTTATTTACGCCTGTTCTTAAGCAAATATGCCCTAGCTGCACACAACCTGTCATATCTCTGAGTAATAGTGTCTATTAGTCTTCCATGGGTATCATCATGACCACTACTGTAGTGTTTTGATGATGCACTAGGGTTTGAATTTCGAAGTTTGTGCAGCCTCTCTCTGTGGTAAAGGGTTATTTTGTTTTTATCACAGAAAATCGACCATTTAATTGGTGAAAATAGCTTGTTGTCGGCCGGATTGGGAAGTCTCGATTGTTTTTCTTGATAGAGAATATCCATTTTGGCCGAAAATAAACTTTTCAGCAATTAGGCGGCCGATTCCTGTGTTTCGACACACGGGTCGCAATCATGCCGCTGTTATCAACGAAGAACGAAGTGTATCTCTTTGGCTAATTTACAGTAAACCCTCGAGACCTTGAAATATGTTTCTGGGTGCTCTTACCATGCATCTGATCTTCGTTTAAGGGCTCTTCTTCCCTGCAGACAGCAGGAATGACGTCGATTTTGACAGAACCATAATGTTTTCATTAGAGATCGACTGGTTTAGTTTAGACCCGTTGAAATACCAACGGTATTCTAGTAAAACTGATACACAGTCCAGTGTTTCGTCCCATTTTCTCTTCGCACTCCAGCTTTTTCATCTACTCCCGATGTAACTGTCGGTAGCATATATGATCGTTAGTTACTCTTATCGTATTTGTGCGTCAAAAATGACGCACTGTTGAAAAAATTGCGGGTCAATTTCCTTAAAAATGCGTCAAAACGCACAAAATCGTGCGTCAAGGAAAACCCTGCCTTCTATAGCAGCTTAGGAATTATTTCCAGTGATAGGGTTCATCTCAGGAATTGTAATGACCAGGCTGAGAGATCTTTCAGATTTTATCTCAATCCTTATGTTTCTTTTCCTTTATTTCCTTATTTATTTCCTTATTCAGATGTCCATCGATCTGTTAGACGGAATTGACGAGGAAATTAATTCCTTTCCTCAAGCAGAAAGGCCTTTTTGGCCTGACTCTCCAACCTGCTGTCCAGTTACAAACTGTGACCAAGCTTTGCTGTACCACAGCTTTTCATCCTTCCAACGGCATTGGGACAACAAACATTTGCCTGTAGTAAAACTTTCTGAATGTCCCTCTTGTTCTTTTGTGTCCGCAAGGGAATACAACGTGCGAAGACACCTTCGCCTTAGGCATAAATTGAAAACTTCCCAGGCGCTAGTTTCAAGGGATAGACCAAATACAACTTGGATTGACCCTAAAGATGTAATGCCATTCAGGTTTAACCATCGTGAAAGGATGGCCAACAAACGGAGAAGCCAGGATACCCCAGCAGAGGTACTAGTACGCGGAGGAGAAGTCTGTAGAGACCAGGAAGCCACACTGGATGGAAGTGTCATTTTCAAAAATAAAAGAACTCTCCAGACAAACACTCATTAATTCATTGACAGTTCATTAAATCATGTGTATTTCCAGTTTGTTTTCAGTGCTTGTGTGTGTTCTTTCTCTTATCATATAGAATACTAAATCAAGTTTGTTTAATTATCATTATAATTTCATTCACTTTTCCTCATTAATTAGTCTATTAAGTGGTTCCGGCCGTCTTTCTTTGGACCAATGTTTCTTTGAACAATGGATCTTGAGGAAGGGGGAATGTAACGGGAGCCGTTTCAGCCTTGTCAGTGCTTTGATATCACATTCTTCTTGTATAATAACCAAATGTTATCTGGACAGGTTTCATTGCAGACGACATACATGCATTTCCTTATTGGCATCATTCTTCATTAATTTCCATTTAATCTTCTGTATTTTGTATTCTATAACTCTATTGTCATCTATACTAAAGTTAATAATCATTGTACTATGTTGTAGTTTCCTATACTTGTCTTCTAAACTCTGTGTATAATATGTCAAGTTATAAGCAGGTTACTATACTTTACTCTCTTTACATGTACATTTCATGTGCCGCACGTGCACAGTGTCCACTCAGGCTGACCAATGCTATAAAAGGCCTGTAGTCAGCTCTGTTCTGACTAGTTGTAGATCAGCTCTAGAGGTAGCGTTTACCTTCACTTGCACTACACTGGCACTCTTCCCTTTTCTCTACCGTCTCTCTATCTTCTCTACATTTTGTCAACCCTATTTCATTTAATTATGACAATCATTTTCATTCTGAAACATTGAAACTCATTTAAATTACAAACTGCCTCTTGTTCGTTGTATCCAAAAAGAACCTAGCCGGTTACAGTTGTAAAACGATGGTGAAATTTCGATGTCATGACTGTATGGATTCACGTAGACAAAAAAACAAATGTTCCTGTCTGATTTTCTTTTTTGGACAATTTCTGGACCAATGTCCTGCTTCGTTGCATGTAAAACAAATATTTGTTCTCTCAACATCCACCCCATATCGTTTGTCAACCGTCGCTTGATCAAAAACTCTGTAGCTGATAGTACAGCGTATAGAGCTATTTATAAAAAAAAAAAAACTTTACTACTAGACGCTGACGTAGTGTACCTCTACCCAATGGTCTATTTATAGCAACAGACGCTAGCATATTGTGACCTAAGCTCCTGTCACACTAAACGGCGTTTTCACTGAGTTTGCACGGTGTTGTTTAAGTTCCCAGAGTGTCAAGAGATCGCAGGAAAAAATGCGAAGCTCCGTGGCCTATTATCGCGTTCCTGATGTTGATGAAAAAAAAGCAAGAAGGAAATCAAGTACATTGATATCTGTTCTCTGTACCCTTATGTTTGTAAACACAAAAATCCTATCCTGTAGGTCAACCGGAAATTTTGTCTGCTGAGAATATTGACATGAACAATATTCGACAATATGAGGGATTAATCAAGTGTAAAGTTTTACCTCCAACTGATTTGTTTCACCCCGTTCTCCCAGTTCACTGTAACAACAAAATGATGTTTCCACTCTGTATGAAATGTGCAGAAGAAAGCTCAAACATTTGTAGGCATGGTAAAGAAGAGAGGGCTTTGGTCGGAACTTGGGTTACTTTTGAATTATTCAAGGCTCTTGACTGTGGTTATCGATTATTGCAAGTGTATGAAGTTTGGCATTTCAATTCTGTATCAGATCAGTTCTTTAAACATTATGTGGACAATTTCTTGAAAATTAAGCAAGAAGCCAGTGGTTATCCAGATTGGTGTCAATCAGACTCAGAAAAAGATCAGTTCGTTTGTGAATATGAGAAGGCGGAAGGTGTTCGTCTTGATCCAAGTTGTATTTAAAGAAATCCTGGGAGAAGATCATTTGCTAAGATTATGTTGAACTGTCTTTGGGGAAAATTAGCTCAGCGTGAAAAAATGACCCAGACGGAATACATCAGTGATCCGTCTAAATATTTTGAATTAGTCACCAATCCCAATTTCATTGTAAAGCATGTAGAAATCTTTGACGAGGACTGTTCATTCATCTTGGTTAACTATGAATCAAAGTTGGAACATATTGACACCCACGCTACAGCCAATGTGGTAGTAGGTTCTGACGTAACAGCTTATGCAAGGTTGGAACTGTACAGCGTTCTTGAAAAGTTAAAAGATAGAGTTCTGTATTTCGATACAGATAGTTGTATGTACATTCACGACCCTGAATTATGGAATCCTCCTATTATTAACAGCCGACTAGGAAAATGGACTGATGAAGAGCCTGCTTGTAAAATTACTCAATTCATAGGGTTTGGACCTAAGAATTATGCTTACAAAATGAAAACAAAAGATGGAGAAGAGATAAGCAAATGTAAAGTAAAGGGGATTACTCTGGATTACAATACAAAAGAGGTGGTAAATTTCGATACATATTCAAAATGTGCTTTGGATCGCACAATAGAAATCAAAATTCAGTATGATTGTAGAATTAAAAGACACAAGAGATAGAACGGTTACCAGTGAACCACAAACAAAAACGTTTCGCTCTGTATACACCAAGAGAGTTATTGTAAATGGTAGTGATACTGTACCCTATGGTTATAAAAGTTTGAGAAAATAATTTTATATCACATTGTTGTGTACCAATCAGTCAAAGTAAGTCGAGGAAAAATATTAGCCGTTGGTCAAAAAATAACAATCATGTTACCGTTACCAATAGATCTACGTGAAAAAAAATATGGAGAATTTGTTCGACAGCATACACTTGATGAACAAACACAGGTTAACATTAAATTTTTTCTCTGTGAAAATTTGGATCGAAAAAATGTTTAAGTGGATTGCAAAAGGAGAAAAGTCCTACAAAGTGTATGGTATAATTAACTTTATTACGATGATGGTTGACGATTCGGGTTTGGATCTCGATCTCAAGACTTATTTAGCAGATAGCTTTTTGAAAGACAATGTTATTAGTAAACTGTTTCGATCCACAAGTCGATGGATATTTTTTATCATAGGAACAATAGAAGAAAGTTTTCTTAACGTTCTGAAAATGAAATCAGTTCTATTTGACTTTTACTTACGGTACAAAAAAGGATCTGTTCATTCCTACGGAGAATCAAGGTAAACCATGTCAGGATATATTCTATTTGATAGAGATGTTACAGAAGAAGTAGTAAATTCAGTTCTTTCAACAAAAGACGCTTATAGACATGTTGCTCCATTCATAGGACTACGTAATTTCGACGATATTGACAGTGAGTATACAATGTTTTTGGGGTATGACCGATTGCATAAAGACATTACGGAATATGAAGACAAATGTGAAACTCGTGGTATTTGCGAATTTGCATTGTAAAAAGTTCATTGCGAATAATTCATTGTAAATATTTCATTGTGAATAATTCATTGTGAAAAAAATATTTCAGTGCGATTTTTTTCATTGTCAAGAAATTGTTTTTTATACTGTATTGTAAAAATGTTTCAGTGTGATTTTTTTTCAATGTTAAGAAATTCTTTTTATGCTGTATTGTAAAAAATGTTTCCTTGTGATTTTTTCATTGTTAAGAAATTGTTTTTATGCTGTATTGTAAAAATATTTCAGTGTGAATTTTTTCATTGTTAAGAAAATGTTTTTATGCTGTATTGTAAAAAATGTTTCCTTGTGATTTTTTCATTGTTAAGAAATTGTTTTTATGCTGTATTGTAAAAATATTTCAGTGTGAATTTTTTTCATTGTCAAGAAATTTTTTATGATACATTGCAAAAAAATGTTTCATTGTTTAGTTCTGTTCAATAAATAAAAGTTAAATAAAAGTTCAAAAAAACAATGGAGTTCTTCATTCTGTTTTTCCCCAAAGACTTGTTCTGTCTACATTTTTTAGCTATATTAGCATGAAATGTAGCATGGAAAAATGTATGTGCTTTCTGCCAGGTCCGAGCTCTTTAAAAATTTCAATCCTCTGTAAACGTATAAAGCCCAGCGTTATTTTCATACAATCACCATTTCTTTGGCTCTCGGCTAACGATCACTTCGAAAGCAGTGTCAATATTCGGAAACAATATCAATATGGAGGAGGTAAATCATCAACTACGTGAGGCTCTCCAAGAGTATCTAAATACCGGCCTGCAGTTATTGCAACTAACCACTCATCTCGTAGGAGAGGAGGAACAAAACCAACTACAACGTATAACACAGCCATACAAAAATCTCGGCGAAAGATTAGTTCAACTATTATTAAAGACAACACCGGATGTCATTTTGGTTGATATCGAATTTGGGAGAAAGATTACTTTCGATAATTGAGCAATGGTGATCAGAAAAAGAGTTGAAGCATGCCCCATTTGTCAAGCGAATTTCGGGTGCTGCCATTAGAAGTGGAAAAAACATAGCCTCCAAAAACAAAACAGCCCTTTTCAGGGCTACCCATCTACCACGAAAGTTCTATCTTTCTTCAAATTGTCATTTCTTCAAATTGTCAAAACTCAAAAGATTTAAAATCAGAAAAAACCCATAGAATAGTCAAACTCTACTTTTTCTAACCCGAACAAGAAAAAATGTAACAAAACCATGGATTGGTCAACAATAAAACATTTAGTATTAGAAAAACAACGATAATTCTGATTGGATAACATTAATTTGAAGACAAAACAGCATGAAACGCCGACGCGGGAAAAAACATAGGAGAAAATGACGTCTTGGGTCAACTAGTTCAATCCGTCTGAAAAGCTATAAATCTCTGCGATATATTTTCCATACATTTTATTTTCACAATGGCTTCAAGACCATCACTCCTCGTCACTTGGATGGATGCCGAGCGAAAGTTAACAAGAGCAAGGAGACAAATCGTTTTGCTTAAACAGCGCTTAGTTGGAGTGAGAAGACGATACGAGAGGGCTCAGCTTGCTAATAACCGAGTGTTCTGTTATAACCTTCGGATGAAGGAACTCATTATTGAGGGCATGCTTGAAATGTATTTTCAGTATGTTATTTCAAAAACAGAGCAGGTAGACCGTCTTTTCCGCGCGCAAATCGCCGCTGAAAGGAGTGAGTCAGACAGCGAATCGACTGATGCTGATACTGAATAAACATTTTCAAAAATCAGCCCTTCTCAAAAACAGCCCTTTTCAGGGCTAACCATCTACCACGAAAGATCTATCTTTCTTCAAAATTGTCATTTCTTCAAATTGTCATTTCTTTTAGAAGAGTTACACTCCAAAGAGTTACACTCCAAAGGTCCACACTCCAGAGAGTAAAAATACTCAGAAAAAGACTAAGTCAACTCAATGGTCAGACATTTAGAAAGAGAAATCATCCATAATTGCAGAAAAAGACTAAGTCCAACTCAGACTAAGCCCAACTCAGCGCTCAGTCTTTTAGAGAAATCATTCATAGATGCAGAAAACTAAGTTCAACTCAGTGATATAGGGATAAAATTAAAAAAAAAAGCCTAAAAAAGTGATCCATTACACATATAAAACACTAAACTCTTGATTATTTTTCTCATTCACCATTGGATCGAAAAAATGTTTAAGTGGATTGCAAAAGGAGAAAAGTCCTACAAAGTGTATGGTATAATTAACTTTATTACGATGATGGTTGACGATTCGGGTTTGGATCTCGATCTCAAGACTTATTTAGCAGATAGCTTTTTGAAAGACAATGCTGTATTGTAAAAGATGTTTCCTTGTGATTTTTTCATTGTTAAGAAATTGTTTTTATGCTGTATTGTAAAAATATTTCGGTGTGAATTTTTTCATTGTTAAGAAAATGTTTTTATGCTGTATTGTAAAAAATGTTTCCTTGTGAATTTTTTTCATTGTCAAGAAATTTTTTATGATGCATTGCAAAAAAATGTTTCATTGTTTAGTTCTGTTCAATAAATAAAAGTTCAATAAATAAAAGTTCAAAAAAACAATAGAGTTCTTCACTCTGTTTTTCCCCAAAGACTTGTTCTGTCTACATTTTTTAGCTATATTAGCATGAAATGTAGCATGGAAAAATGTATGTGCTTTCTGCCAGGTCCGAGCTCTTTAAAAATTTCAATCCTCTGTAAACGTATAAAGCCCAGCGTTATTTTCATACAATCACCATTTCTTTGGCTCTCAGCTAACGATCACTTCGAAAGCAGTGTCAATATTCGGAAACAATATCAATATGGAGGAGGTAAATCATCAACTACGTGAGGCTCTCCAAGAGTATCTAAATACCGGCCTGCAGTTATTGCAACTAACCACTCATCTCGTAGGAGAGGAGGAACAAAACCAACTACAACGTATAACACAGCCATACAAAAATCTCGGCGAAAGATTAGTTCAACTATTATTAAAGACAACACCGGATGTCATTTTGGTTGATATCGAATTTGGGAGAAAGATTACTTTCGATAATGGAGCAATGGTGATCAGAAAAAGAGTTGAAGCATGCCCCATTTGTCAAGCGAATTTCGGGTGCTGCCATTAGAAGTGGAAAAAACATAGCCTCCAAAAACAAAACAGCCCTTTTCAGGGCTACCCATCTACCACGAAAGTTCTATCTTTCTTCAAATTGTCATTTCTTCAAATTGTCAAAACTCAAAAGATTTAAAATCAGAAAAAACCCATAGAATAGTCAAACTCTACTTTTTCTAACCCGAACAAGAAAAAATGTAACAAAACCATGGATTGGTCAACAATAAAACATTTAGTATTAGAAAAACAACGATAATTCTGATCGGATAACATTAATTTGAAGACAAAACAGCATGAAACGCCGACGCGGGAAAAAACATAGGAGAAAATGACGTCTTGGGTCAACTAGTTCAATCCGTCTGAAAAGCTATAAATCTCTGCGATATATTTTCCATACATTTTATTTTCACAATGGCTTCAAGACCATCACTCCTCGTCACTTGGATGGATGCCGAGCGAAAGTTAACAAGAGCAAGGAGACAAATCGTTTTGCTTAAACAGCGCTTAGTTGGAGTGAGAAGACGATACGAGAGGGCTCAGCTTGCTAATAACAGAGTGTTCTGTTATAACCTTCCGATGAAGGAACTCATTATTGAGGGCATGCTTGAAATGTATTTTCAGTATGTTATTTCAAAAACAGAGCAGGTAGACCGTCTTTTCCGCGCGCAAATCGACGCTGAAAGGAGTGAGTCAGAAGTAGTATAATGGTTTCTTGGGCGTCACCAATTTTTCCTTCTTTCACACTGTTTTTGATAGCGTCAGTCATCTTTAAGTGCTTTTCAAATATTAGTCAGTGGTACTAAATCCGCCTAACGATGTTTACAGGTACTTGAAGGCTGTTTGAAGAGTGATTTGAGTGAAGACAACGTATATACATAATTCAGAAATGTCTGACCATTGAGTTGACTTAGTCTTTTTCTGAGTTTTTTTACTCTCTGGAGTGTGGACCTTTGGAGTGTAACTCTTTGGAGTGTAACTCTTCTAAAAGAAATGACAATTTGAAGAAATGACAATTTTGAAGAAAGATAGATCTTTCATGGTAGATGGTTAGCCCTGAAAAGGGCTGTTTTTGAGAAGGGCTGATTTTTGAAAATGTTTATTCAGTATCAGCATCAGTCGATTCGCTGTCTGACAGTAGTATAATGGTTTCTTGGGCGTCACCAATTTTTCCTTCTTTCACACTGTTTTTGATAGCGTCAGTCATCTTTAAGTGCTTTTCAAATATTAGTCAGTGGTACTAAATCCGCCTAACGATGTTTACAGGTACTTGAAGGCTGTTTGAAGAGTGATTTGAGTGAAGACAACGTATATACATAATTCAGAAACTTCAAGATCAAGATCAGACTGCGCAGAACACGCTAAGGAGGTATTTGTTAAGGACAGTGTAGATCAAGATCAGACTGCATAGAACACGCTAAGGAGATATTTTAATTCCCAAATCAAAACTTTGATGGAACAGCAATATTTCGGTTATTGATGTCGAATTGAAAATTAAAGAGTAGATCAAGATCATTTCGCAGGATGTGAACAGCACGTTTAATCTCGTTCAAACGTGTCCGGTCAAGTCTCTATTTGTTGTTTATTTGCGTTATATAAGTAGTAATTATGGCACTATGCAGGTCAAATTGCCTGCGGCACTATAGGGGCCAGGCCTTTGTCTTTGACAGTTCAGACTATTGTTAGAGGCCTTTGTCTGTTGGAGGTCAGACTGTCTGTGGCAATATGACGTAATCTTGCATACCTTTTGTCTGGCTTTCGTTGCCTCCCACCTGCCGAGGCTAGATGACAATTCCAAGCGTGTTTTGGCGCGTTTTGACCGATCAGGCCGGCGCCCGATTGTATAGAACCGAAAATTCAGCCAAAGCATTCGCCATTGAAAATGCATGAGAACTTTCTCTCAAAGAGGTTGCTCTACTAAAAATGCTTTTGTCTGTGAACGCTTTTACCCCCCTTACCATTCAAAGTCTAGGTTTTGTATTGACTTTAATGAATAAAATCGTATGGTGTTTAACGCCGTTTTCAACATTTTTGTTGCACTTAAGTCGCTGCGGCCAGTGCACCTATACATGCTTTCCAGCAGTATCTTTTACCAGGGCATCATTTTCTTTCCAAGTCACTGACTGCTGTCTCACATAACCATTATTACGGTCAGCTGTGGTAGAGAAATAAATGGTTTCACAATTTTCAGTCCTCGACCTAGCCAGGGATCGAAGCCACGACCCATCTCAAGTCCTGCACGCTAGCTATTTAAGAGCTCAGCTTTTAGGTCCTCGCTTCTACATGGAAAAGTTTGCGAAAAACTTACTACGATCCCCAAATAGCGGTGGCATAATATAAAATTCCCTGTTGGTTTGATCGTTAGCTTTCTTAGAAATTCTGATTTTTTTTTTTTTATAATTCATGAGACCTTTCGATACTCTCCTGACAGAGTCGCATATCAAAATGATTTAATGTTTGAGAAATGTCGACACTCTTCCACGTGATGTCTGGCGCGATTGTATAATATCGTCTGCAAAAATTCAGACAAAGCATTCGCCTCTCATTAAAAATGCATGAGAAAATGTCGATATTCTTACAAAATAGGTCGCTTTCCGCTGATTAAAATGCGTGATGTCTGGCGCGATTGTATAATATCGTCTGCAAAAATTCAGACAAAGCATTCGCCTCTCATTAAAAATGCATGAGAAAATGTCGATATTCTTACAAAATAGGTCGCTTTCCGCTGATTAAAATGCGTGATGTCTGGCGCGATTGTACAGAATCGTCTGCAGAAATTCAGACAAAGCATTCGCCTCTCATTAAAAATGCATGGAATTTATAAACACTTTATCAAACGCTTTTGTCTGTTAACTATATAAAAGGCAAACGTTTTGTAGATGAATGTACATTTTCGGAGGAATGTGAGAGTCTGTTATGTGATAGTTATTTTCAAAATGAACATTTTAATATCAGATCATACTTATGAAAAGCATTTGTATAACATATCCTATACAGGAGTTTCTTTTTTTTTTCAGTAAAACTGTCTTGCTTATTGCAGTTCAGCTGTGTTTGGATTCTCCTGACAGGCAATATACTGTTGGAAGAAGAGTATATTTTCTAAAGCAATTTAGTTTTTACATAGGGGTTCTAGGTATCAATAAACAATTAAGTAATAAAGTAAAAGTTGTGTGCGTTAGAAATGGCACAAAGTTTATTGTTGTAACAGCGTTTCCAGATCATTGATGTTGGAACCTCGATTATAGAAAGGTAAGTCCGTTTTACTTCACTTGTTTGTAAACGCTTATAACTCGTTACCATACAAACCCTGGTTTTTACGGTAGTGAGGTAAAAGACTGAAAATTTAACCGGAACGGGGAGAAAATGAAAGCGTACAGGGGGAAAAGAAGAAAGGTTCTCAATGTGCACAATGAAAATCTGCAGTAAATATGATAGTAAAATATGAATCGACCTACCTTTAAAGCGTTGTAATCTATTCCTTTTTACAATATAAAAACATATACACAGTTTTCCCGACACACACCCACACAAACACACATAAACACTATTTTAGCGAATTACAGGATTTTCTTTTTACATACATACATGTATTAACACAATTTCACATTTTGACCTACACTTGAATTATTGTATATTTGATCCCGTGATTGAAACCACGGGCATTTCTTTTGATCTATTTGTGACAAATAAGTTTGCAGCAGCCATGAGACATGCGGTTGTTGTGAACCAAAAATTGTTATGTCCATTCCCAATTGGCAATATTGCATGTCCCATCTCGTGTATAATTGTTCCGGCACACTGTCTTTTTGAGTTCATATTGCCACAAAAAATGTGTATTTCATTAAATTCAGGACCAGCATACTTTGTGAAGCCATTATCATTCGAATCTTTTTCAGGGTGTAAATAAATGTGTAATTGTTTTTTATCTGTACTTCTTGTATGTAGACAGAACATTAATTGAGCTATAAGTTCTTTGCTATATTTTACAAACGCATCATAGGAGTTCTGTTCAATTAAAGCATCGAAAAAAGAATTAACCCTACAGATCATTACTTGGCATCGTTTATCAGTGAACTTGGGTGGTTGGTAGG
Organism: Hippopus hippopus; assembly: GCA_946811185.2. Lineage (NCBI taxonomy): Eukaryota > Metazoa > Mollusca > Bivalvia > Cardiida > Cardiidae > Hippopus > Hippopus hippopus. The sequence continues at coordinate 6,866,259 of OX328098.1, read as the reverse complement.
TGATGTCTTCTTTCACCCATTGTGACCCTGAAAAGTGAAATAAAGAGACTCGCATCTCTTTGCACTTGAATGGTCCTATCCCTGTTGTTAAAAGAAAACGTAAAGCTTCTATAAGGTTAATGTCTATCGCATGAAACATAACTATAATTTCCAGTAAATTTAGAATATCCATCCTTCAGTTTCAGTAAAAAGAAGAGGTGCCCAAAATTGAAATAAATATGCTGAAACAAACTTCGTCAATTTTTCTTTTCGAAATCCTCGATTTAACAATGTGCTACTTTTGTGCAACCAGACACTGTTTGATATTAAATCTAAAGTGACTTTTCCGTTTTGAAAAATTTAAAACATCTGCAGAAAAACACCTGGCTTTTAATTTTTGCATATATATGAACGTGTAAGTCTAATTTGTAACAATTGTTTCCCTAATGTTACAAATTGCAATCAAGTTTTGAGTGATAAAATCTTTTTGAATTTACGCCGAACGTCGATTTTCAACTTTTATCTCTATATGAGATAATTTGTCAGATAAAATGTCATTGAGCATGTTCTTATCATCTATGATCAAATTCTAACATGAATTTCGTTTAAAAAGCGAGAAAAACATCCATTTTTTGACCAAAGAAATGACTTTAGCGGATGCCTTTTACCCCGATTTCATATATTGCATTCCATACAAGTGTTGCTGTATGTCATTTTAAATTAAGAAAAAAAAAAATTAGGTATAAAGGTATTAGAGATCACTTGTCAGATAAAATGTCATTGAGCCTGTTCTTATCATCTATGATCAAATTCGAAAGTGAATTTCGTTTAAAACACGACAAAATCCATTTTCTGACTACAGAAATGACTTAAGCGGGTGTCTTTTACCCCGATTTCATATATTACGTTACATACTGCTGTCGCTATATTTCATTTTAAATCAAGAAATAAAAAAATTCAAATTAGGTATAAAGGTATTGGAGATCACTTGTCAGATAAAATGTCATTGAGCCTGTTCTTATCATCTATGATCAAATTCGAAAGTAAATTTCGTTTAAAACACGACAAAATCCATTTTCTGACTACAGAAATGACTTCAGCTGATTTCTTTTACCCCGATTCCATATATTACATTACATACTGCTGTCGCTATATTTCATTTTAAATCAAGAAATAAAAATTTTCAAATTAAGTATAAAGGTATTGGAGATCACTTGTCAGATAAAATGTCATTGAGCCTGTTCTTATCATCTATGATCAAATTCGAAAGTGAATTTCGTTTAAAACACGACAAAATCCATTTTCTGACTACAGAAATGACTTCAGCGGGTGCCTTTTACCCCGATTCCATATATTACATTACATACTGCTGTCGCTATATTTCATTTTAAATCAAGAAATAAAAATTTTCAAATTAGGTATAAAGGTATTGGAGATCACTTGTTAGATAAAATGTCATTGAGCCTGTTCTTATCATCTATGATCAAATTCGAAAGTAAATTTCGTTTAAAACACGACAAAATCCATTTTCTGACTACAGAAATGACTTCAGCGGATGTCTTTTACCCCGATTTCATATATTACATTACATACTACTGTCGCTATATTTCATTTTAAATCAAGAAATAAAAATTTTCAAATTAGGTATGAAGGTATTGGAGATAACTTGTTAGATAAAATGTCATTGAGGCTGTTCTTATCATCTATGATCAAATTCGAAAGTAAATTTCACTTAAAACACGATAAAATCCATTTTCTGACTAAAGAAATGACTTCAGCGGGTGCCTTTTACCCCGATTTCATATATTGTATGCCTGTATTAAATTAGTATATCTAAAAATAGCTCTTTCTCAAAACGAGGCTAATGGAGAGTATATAAGAAGACACACTCGGTTTTCAGATTTCAATCGAGCAACATGGACGCTGTGGCTGAAATAATGGACGTTATGATAAACTCTTATACGGATCCGGATGAGCTTATGGACTTTGCAACGACCATGGGGATCCAGGATTCCGTGTCTGTAAGACTTAGACTTTTCCAGCTGAGACAACAGGAATATGATAATGAGTTTATCGAAGAACAAATGGACTTGGTGCTGCAAACCCTAGGTGGACGTATCCAGACTCCGGTTACTTTTAACGAGGAGGACATGGTCGTATCGCTAGAGTATGTACAAATACAGGAGGAAATTGATGGAGCTGTCAAAGCCCTTCTTTTTGATGACGATATGAACGAGACAGCAAGGTTGTGTTTGGAAGATGGTGATTGGGACGATCCATTTGTTCAGACAGGGGGAGGGGAAGAGCCACGGGCGGGACCCTCCGGTCTACAGAACGATCTTTTTGATGACGATATGAACGAGACAGCAAGGTTGTGTTTGGAAGATGGTGATTGGGACGATCCATTTGTTCAGACAGGGGAAGGGGAAGAGCCACGGGCGGGACCCTCCGGTCTACAGAACGACAACAAACTGAAATACACAATGAGAAAGAAGGACACCCGCACATATGCCAAAAATGCAGCAATAGATACAACATATCAAGTAAAATTGGATGAGCGGTACAATGGTCAGCGGTTAATAGACGTGAGGCAGGGACTTCATGACATGATCCAGGCAGCCCTTAACGAGGCCCGAGGACACCTACAGGGGAATGATCTAGGTCGTGTCGTGATATATCACGATGCTTTGCACAACCCTGTTGTCGTCCCTTTACAGAAGTGGGATACCCTTGACGCTAATAGAGTTATGGAGATCCTCGAAAAGGTACTCAATAGTAACCAGGAACTTTCGATCGATGAGACCTTTGATATAATAATAGGGACCATTGACCTACCTAAAGGAGGCAAGCGAAAACATATCATACGTATTAAAGGTGAAAACACTTCATTGGATTTAAAACGCTCGGTAGTGACTATTGAGAATGAAGATAAAATGTGTATGGCAAGGGCCATTGGAGTCAGCTGGGCAAAATTAAAGAGGTGTACCAAGGAAGAATGGGAGGAGGTAACGAAAAACAGACAGGGAAAAAGTAGCTTGGAGTTGGTTTTAGAATATCAAAAAGTCCCCTTGTCTTACTATAACGACCTTGTCAAAAAGAAGAAGAAACACCAAGGACAGCTGGCAAGGGCTCTGTGTAAGATGGCAGGCGTACCCATAGACCGAACAGCTAGTCTCAACGATGTGGAGGCATTTGAGGAAATCCTAGGAGTACGCGTGATGGTCATCAGCGCTCGCCTAGGCAATAAATTTATTACTGGTCCTAGCAGTGACGGGCGTCCCTGTATCTACGTGTACTTGGTGGACGACGACCACTTTCATGCCATAACAAACATCACTGGGTTTTTTAGCGACTCCTATTTTTGTGAAAAATGTCTCAAACACTATAGTAATAGGGAATATCACCAGTGTGCAGAAAAATGTATAGTGTGCAAGAGGGACCACTGCCCTAAAACGAACAAGACTCTGAGGTGCACAGATTGTAACATGGACTGTAGGTCAGATGATTGTTACAAACAACACAAGAAAGTACCCTTACACAAAAATGGAAGGAGAAAAGGTCAACCCAGTGGGCCTTCCCAGTGTGAAAAGTGGTGGAGGTGTTTCAGGTGTTACAAGGTACTAAGGACGGACATAAGGAAGAAGGAGGACCATGTGTGTGGGGAATACTTTTGTAAGACTTGTAAAAAGTATGTGTTGGACGATCATCAGTGTTATTTAAGAGCGAAAGAATGTAAGGACAAGTTTATACCTAAATATATATTTTTTGATTTTGAGTGTAGTCAGGATGATATGAGTGAGTGCGAGAATGGATACATACCGCAAAAGAAAATAGAATGCGCAGATTGTCAACCATCACAGGTATGTAAGTCTTGTTCTAAGTGTAAAAACTGCAACACGTCATGGTGCGGTAGAACTACGCATCGTCCCAACTTTGTCTTAGCTCATTCGGTATGCCCAAAATGTATTGACAATGAATTGACTGCCAAATCAGTATGTAAGAGATGCGGTAGCCGTTGTAAAAAATGTCAAAAAAATCTGGATGAGAAAGATTTGGGACCTTGTCCAGGGACATGTGGCTTTAGAGAAGTCACTTTCCAGGGACATGATACTGCTGAACAGTTTGGGCAATGGTTATTTACGGAACAACACGAGTACTGCAAGGTGGTTGCTCATAACATGAAAGGTTATGACGGTTACTTTCTGCTAGAGTACCTCGTTGATCAGTCATTACGGCCAGACAAAATTATTTACAACGGGTCCAAGATAATGTACATGACAGTAGAGCGAGACTTACATATCAAGGTAATAGACAGTCTTAACTTCTTACCCATGAAACTGTCAGCATTACCCAAAGCATTTGGTTTACATGAATTGAAAAAAGGGTGGTTCCCACATTATTTTAATACCAGAGAGAATCAAAATTATGTTGGGCCCTACCCTGATGCTAAAGATTATGGTTACGATTTCATGGGTGAGAAAGAAAGAAGCGAGTTAGTAGAGTGGTTGAAACAGAGACAGTGTGAAGTTTTTGATTTTAGAAAAGAGATGTTAGAATATTGTAGAAGTGATGTTGATATATTGAGACAAGCATGTTTGAAATTTAGATATTTGTTAATGAATGCAACGGGAGAAGAAAAAGAGGTCATAAATGGAAAGGGAAAGACTGAAAAAAGGTGGTTTGGGGCCGTAGATCCTTTCGACAGTGTTACGATTGCATCAGTATGCATGAATGTGTTTAGAAGTAAATTTCTAGAAGAAAAGTGGAAGGTACAATTGTATGACACTGATGAATGGATCCCAGCCAAACTATGTGAGGGAGTATTGTATGTACTGGTGAAAGATGAATGGGTGAGTGCAGCAAAATTGAAAGTCAAGGGTAAAGAATTTGTAAGCACCCCGATAGCAAAGATTCCTCCCAGTGGATACAAAGAACAATACAGTAAGGTGTCAATTCAGTGGTTAGAGTGGCGAGCGCTTACAGACCATGTACACATTCAGCATGCACTGAATGAAGGTGAAAAAAAGATACCAGGAACACGATACAAATTAGATGGATATTGTGAAGAAACACACACAGCATACGAGTACCACGGATGTGTGTTTCACGGATGCCCTGTGTGTTTCCCAGACAAACGAGAGGACACGTATCACCCCCTCACCAATCAATCACTGAATGAATTGTATGCTCTGACTCTAAAAAAGAAAGCATACCTCGAGCAATTAGGCATGAAGTATGTGTGTATTTGGGACCATGACTTCAAAAAATTAAAGGACGAAAATGAAGAACTCAAAGAATGCATTGCACAATTAGATGTAGCTGACAGATTAGATCCAAGAGAGAGTTTCTTCGGAGGGCGCACTAATGCCAGTCAACTCTATTACAAAACCAAAGAACATGAACAGGTCAAATACGTAGACTTTACAAGTTTGTACCCTTGGGTGAACAAGTATTGTCGGTATCCCGTAGGTCACCCCAAAATCTTGACCAAAGACTTCGGGAAGCTTGAGGAGTATTTTGGTATTGCCAAAATAAAGACATTACCCCCGAGAGGGCTGTATCATCCAGTCCTCCCCTATAGATCAAATGGCAAACTGAAATTTCCTCTATGTCGTACCTGTGCGGATACCGAGAATCAAGATTCATGTACATGTTCTTCTGAAGACAGGGTTTTAATTGGCACGTGGTGCATCCCCGAGATAAAAACGGCTCTAAGACTGGGTTACACACTAGAAAAAATATATGAAGTATACCACTGGGAGGAAACAACACAGTATAATCCTGAGACGGGTGATGGGGGGTTATTCGCCAAGTATATCAACACGTTTTTGAAATTTAAGCAAGAGGCGAGTGGCCCTCCTGATTGGGTCAAAACGAAACAAGACATGACAAAATACATGGAAGATTATCATAAAAAAGAGGGTGTATTGCTGGATCAAAACAGCATTGTAAAAAACCCTGGCAAAAGAGCTCTGGCCAAACTTTGTCTCAATAGCTTTTGGGGTAAGTTTGGACAGAGACTCAATATGCGTCAAACCAAAATATATCACGAGAGTCAAGCAAACTTATTTTTTCAAGTATTTTCTGATCCTACAAAAGAGCCTCTGAACTTTCATATACTCTCAAATGATATGATACAAATAGAGTGGATTTATAAACATGACTTTCACCCCGAAGACAACGAAACAAACATTTACTTGGCGACCTTTACAACATGTTGGGCCCGATTAAAATTGTACAGTGTGCTCGAAAAGTTGAATAAAAGAGTGTTGTACTACGACACGGACTCTGTCATTTACGTGAGTAGACCCGGAGAGTTTGATCCTCCCTTAGGGGACTACTTGGGTGAGTTGACGGATGAACTGGAGCAAGGAGAGCATATTGTAGAATTTGTGTCAGGAGGTCCAAAGAATTACGCATATAAGACCAGTACCAACGAGGAAACATGTAAGGTCAGAGGGTTTACTTTGAACTACACTAATAGCAAACTAATCAATTTTGAAGCCGTGAAAGCTATAGTAACAGATTCAGAAAGTAGTTCAAATATTGTTGTAACCAACCCATGTAAAATATGTAGAGACAAAAGAAAGAGGAAATTGTATAATAGAGAAGAAAAGAAAAGTTATCAAATGGTGTATACAAAGCGAAGGAAACTAGACAATTATGACACTGTACCATATGGATATGACTGATGTAATTTTTTTTTTTGTTCGTGGGTTGTTCAATGTCAATCATTTTTCAAAAAAAGGTGTTAGTCATTTTTCAAAAAGTGTCACTCGTTTTTACGTTTTTATACTTTTACAGGTAAATTCCCATAGGGTCTGTTTCAAAAAGTGTCACTCATTTTCCTAAAAGTGTCACTCATTTTCAAAAAAGTGTCACTCATTTTCTTAAAAGTGTCGCTTATTTTTCTAGATACCAACTGTTGTTTATTTTATTTGTTAACGTGATAATTGTATTGCTTATAAATAAAAAATTGTAAGAATGAGTTTCTTTTTGTGTTTTGAGTTAATCTAACGTAAGAATATGACAGAAACTCCCGAAAAAGAAACGTTTTTACGTTTCCCTAAACCTGACGAAGAAAGCCATAGTGACAAGTGGCATTTACTGGGCACCCGTGTCCCCCAAGCAGAGATTGTCTACTTTTGTCAGATGATCATAGTGTACATCATTATTATTACGTCCATCATTAACCTATCAGTGCAAAACGGGTCGACCGAGCTTTGGGTATCACTCTTGAGTAGCAGTATCGGGTACGCTTTGCCTAACCCTAGACTTAAAAAATAATGGCCGTCCCTCTTCCATTCGAACCATGTTCTAGTATGTGTATTAGCGGACAAACTGGTAGTGGTAAAACCCAATGGGTGTACCGCTTTTTGAAACAAGTAAACCTCATGTACGGACGGGACCCCCCTTCTCATATTCTCTATTGCTACGGTATCCACCAAGACTTGTTTGATGTCATGGAGAGTTCCATTCCAAACTTTGACAGTAAGCAAGGACTACCTACTGCAGAAGAATTGGATGACTTCACAAGAGACAAAAAACACAAGTTAATCATTTTAGACGACCTAATGCACGAGGTCATGCGGAGTAAAGAAATGGAGTTACTGTTCACCCAAGGCTGCCATCACAGAAAAGTATCGGTGATTATGATCACACAAAACTTATACCCTGGGGGTAAACATGCCAGAACTATAGCTTTGAATACATGGTATCTGGTGCTTATGAAAAATATTCGTGACATATCTCAAGTAGGAGTGCTAGGACGGCAGCTTTATCCCGGTAAATCCGGAGTGTTTATGAAGGCTTACGAAGATGCCCTTAATACGAGACACGGTTATTTCATAGTGGACATGTCCCCTTACTCCGACGACAAGTACCGTTTAAGGACTCGTATATTTCCCAACGAAGATCCTATTGTGTACCGTTTGACGTAAGAATGGAAATAAATAGCTTATAAGAATACAATATGGTAGAACTAATTAAACAGCAACGTCACTTTTTATATTTAGTGGCCAACACTACAGCCGACCAGAGAAAAGCGCTTTTAAAAACTATTACCCGTCAACAGCTAAGGGCGCTTAGTCAAATTGCGTACAACATTATCCGGTTCAAAGGTAGATTGACACTTACGGAAAAAGCCACCTTAAAGAGGCAGAGACGCTTTATTTACTTGCTTGGAGATCGTAACACGGGGTTTGTTAAAAAGAAGGAAGCTATCCAACATAAACAACGTATTATCTATACATTGGTGAAGATTGCTTCAGCCTACTTACAACCCGTATTACAGTAATGGAGAAATATTAGTGCCTTTCGAAAAGTTTGAGCGATTGAAAAAACTATCTGGGAGACAAGATGATCAGCAGAGAGAGGAAAGGGAAGATACCTCGAAAAAGAAGAATAAGAAATTAACACTATTTCCTCCGGGACTTAGAGAGAAGAAACGAAAGAAAGATATAGACTGGATTTCTTATTGAATAACGACTCGACAATTTCATGATTTTATATTTTTATTAACAGAATAATACAATAAAAGTATAAAAGAAGGCATGAGTCATTGTGTGTGTGTGTTTTTTTTTTATTATTTCCCTCCGTATTTATTGTATATACACATTTCTCGCTTTATCGATTGTAAGTATTTCTGGAAAGGTAGCGTACAGCAACAATGTCACACTCTCTGGTAAAGGTTTAGCAAATTTGATTTCCAAACGGCAAAGACCTCTTCTTTTTGTGTTGAAAGAATAGTAGGGATCGATATCCAGCACATATAGGCAGTATCCTTGCTTGTACTCTTTGTATGTGATGTTGATATCATTTCTACAGGAAGTGAGGGTCTGATAACAGTCGGTGAAATGATTTCCTTCAAAATTAGGTTGCAAAGGTTGCGATGGTACGGATTGGCCATCAACGAAGAAACCGAGGTAACTGCAGTCGTAATGTTTCAGGTTGAATGGGTTTGTTTTGTAGTCTCCGTTATATGAAACGCTCGCAACCGTCCCTATGATGATTTTGTTTGGCACCCTACCTTGAAATATATCGTCTGCGTGAAAACTATATTGTCCTTGCGCTATCGAGGTTGTTTTTATCTCTGAGCGGAAATATGGGTACATAGCGGGAGTGTCCTGAATCATTTTGTCGTGAGCCAGAAGCAAATCGTTCTGTAACCGCTGAATACAGAGCTTGAAACGGGCGTCAACGATTTGCACCTTGTAATTCGGAGTAAACGCATCTGTAATGATTCGAAAGGCATCGGATGCTTGCCAAAATTTAAGCCCCATTTGCACTCCGTTAATAAGCAACTTGGGTTGTTGAAACAAGTCCACCGGGATAGTTCCTTCCAGATCTATAATTTTACCACCCTTGGTCTTTTCATATCTTTGGAATAAACCGGTATTTGATCCAGTTTTGGGGTCGCTATCGTCCAGATTCCGATAATCCTTGTAGAATAATTGACTGGTCAGAAAAGCTTCCTGTATAGATTGATTGGTATTTAATAAGGTGTCAATGTAGGTCTTATACGGATGCGTGGTTCCGCTATTCGGGAGTGGTTTTTGTTGTAAATGAATGTCCAGCTGTCTGAAAATGGTGTGCAAAGGTAAATTGATAAGTCCCAGCGTATCATCTTCTGACACGGGTGTACCGTCTTGTAAAGCGAGTCTCAATTTCACCCTCAATTTACATTCCTTCAAGTTGATGTAGGCGCTGGCCTGTGGCGGTATATTAAATTCCAAGCTCGATGAAGAATCGGTTACCGGATTAATGGGTCGGAATTCGATCCAATCTTTCGATAACAAGGACGAATCTTTTGGGATCGGATTAAATAACGATAATTCTTCACTGTGCTGAATTTTACTATTCATGCTAATTTTTCAAAACGCCCAGTCGGGATCTTTGCGATACGTTTTGTGAGTCTTCTTACGCTTGATATTCTTACGATCTTCGTCAACACCGTTCTTACGTTTTATTTGAGAATTTGCCCTATCAACTACTTCGGCTAATGGGCTCACCATTTTTACCTGAGGAGTTTTGACTTTTTCAAGTTTTTCTTCCATATCTCGCAGCAGTTTATTCTTTTCTTCTAGTATTTTCTCCAAATTCCTTATTTGATCTGGGATGTGGTCTTTCGGTTTAAAATAATCAATCCAATACTCCACATCTTCTTTGTACGGAACCCACTTCTGTAGTTTTGAATCAAAGACGTCTATGGAACCCATGATTTCTTGAAATGAAGGACACAGTGAAAATCGTTCGAATTCAAATCAATCGGTTTTAAATCTTCGCCTTTTAACGACAGCCTAATAGTGTTAAATTTCTTGACACTCACGGGTCTATAACGTCGATGAAGACATTCCGTAAATTTAAATTTTTTGTATCTTGTTTCGATTTCTATATTGGTGAGAACGGGTTGTAACTTATTCCTGACAAACGTTTCCTCTATAATGTCACAATTCAAATACAACCGCTTACTTTGAGGTGTAAAGTCGCAGGTCAATGACGATTCTACGAGAGCACATAACCAACTTCCTTCTAAAATATAGTCCTTAGAAAACTGGAACAAGAAATCTGCGTTATTCTTACGTATATCGATAGATTCTGCGGAATTTAAATACAAGTAAAACTCTGTCATTCTTCTCTCCTTGTTCTCAATTGGTCTAGTATAGTAGGAATGAGATAAACTGGGCGTAATAAAATGGGTATAAATGAATGAAATCGTCGAAGTAAAGTCTTCTTACGGGTTGATGAAACGTTATTTGAGCATAGTGTGCGTAACAATAGTCTCCTTCTTTCAAAAACTTGAACATCTCTTCTCATTGGATTAATGACTCCATTAAGTATACGTTTTGCCACCTCGATGATAGCCTTTAGTTGACGATTCGTTAAATTCTGCAGTAAATTCTTCCTTACCGTTGTTTCGGTCTCTTGTAGGTGAAGTAAATAAGCGATTTGTAAATAGACTGTAGAGTGTTCCATGATTGAATCGGTTAAAATACTCATTCCTTCTTACGCGTATAGAGTTCGAGTTCAATTAGTGTGGGACAAACAATCTCGTCCTCTTTTTGTGAAGAGGTTACACCCGTTATGACCACTTTCCCTGTATGAAAACAACAAAAATGCACCCCTTCCCTTTTAAAGTTAAGAGAAGGAAATAACTGGGGTTCGTATACGACATCTTTATCGACAGACAAACGCTTCAAATCCAAATCCGAACTGAGGGTATGGCTCATAGACATGGTTAAAAGTTTCACGTCCGATAAATTCACTGGATATCCACAATTCTGCATCAGTCTCGCATATTTCCGTATTCGTTCGTACCCCTCTCTTTTACTCGAAACTTTGCCGTTACAGTTGATAATACCGTTAGAAAACACTAAACAGTTTCCTCCAGCTTTTCTGTGTTGCCATATCAGTCCGGGAAATCGTGCTGGATCATACCGTACATTCGTTATTTTGGAGCAGAGTTGTCTTAAATCAATAGGACAGTTGAGTTGAGCGCTGTAAAGCACGTTTGTGATGATCATGATCGTTTGACAGTCTAGACATAAATGATAGAACATTGCTAGTTTTCAGCCTCTTTTTATATTCTCGGTTGTTTACGAGTATTGCTTAATATCAGTTTCCGGTATCCAGCTGTCATACTTTTTTGGCCAGTGTAACCATCGCACCAGGACTTCCTGTTTCTTATTGCGTGTCCTTCTTTTCAAAATTTTTTCGATGCTAAAGTCGGTACCGTCGTCAACGTTTATGGCTTGTAATTCTTGTTCGTAAAATGTACCATCAATTTCATCGTTGTCCCAGTCTACTAACGTGTAAATTGGAAGTCCTTGTCTTTTGAAACGTGATCTGATTTTGAAAATCTCCCCTGTCCATTTTTGCGAGTATTCTCTGTCAAATACGGACCTGATGTGTGACAATCGTACAGTCTGGCCGATTTTATATTTGAATTTTTTTATAACGGGCTTTTCCCCTTTGCTTCCTTTGGTTCTAATGAGATACTGTTGAAGACGACTTTCCCCTTCATTTTTCACGGAAATTGCTGCTGGGTTTTCTCCAAGACTCCTGTGGTGAGTGTGATTGTAACTATGTACAAAATCCTGTAAAATGTCAATGTATCTACTAGTTCTGTTTTTGAGCAGGTATCGAAAAATCTTGTGTTTTAGCGTTTTAATAACTCTTTCCGCGTAATTTGCTTTTGTTTCCGTATTATATGCGTACATATGATGTATACTTTGACTATTTAAATATTTATTTACTTCTTTACTTCTAAATTCCATTCCTCTGTCCGTACGAATTGTGTTTGGCTTTTTGGGGCCTGTCAGTATACGTTTCAATGCCATGACTACATCAGCGCCTCGCTTACTCTTAACAGGTTGAGCATAAAGAAAACGAGAAAATACATCGATAACAATCAAAATGTATTTCACACCTTCGTTATGCTTCTGTAAATTGGCCATGTCCATAAGATCCATGTCCCATTGACTGTCGATGCCATTTACAATCACCCTGGAACGTTTAAAGCGGCGTCTAGCACCCCTGGTCAGAGAATACGCTTCTTGATTCTGCAACCATTGGCGTATTCTGTGCCTGCCAGTTTTGTATTTACCCTCGTCTTTAACATGTTGATAGAGTTTTTCAGGACCACCATAGCTAGCGGGAGATTTTAAGTCAAAATACAAAGAAGACAAATATTGTTGCCAGTCAGACATGTTTATTTATTACATAGACATCCATACATTCTTACTACATCAAATAGAAATAGTAAATAGAGAGGTTTCTTTCGTTTTCTATATACAAGCCAACGAGCCTTTCAACACCCTCCGCGGCGTCTCTTCGCAATTGTCTGTATTTCAACCACAATTCGAAGTCATTCATTGTTGTCACAAATATAAGAATGAGTCCGAACATGTTCACATCGGTTTTAGAAAAAGGCTGAATTCAAAGCACTCCAGTTATATGTAGAACCGTCACGGGACAATCTTCCATTGGTAACAGACGCGTTTCGTTGTGTATCACACCTTGAAGTGATTTGACTCGTGTATCCCGTCATTTTCAAATATATACAGGACGGAGACCATTTCTCGTGCTCTTCCCAAGGATCGTCCTTTTCCTCCCATGACACTATGTTGACACCACAGGCAAAACACGTCACTTTATCCGCAGTACCGGTGTAAAAGAAGCCCGCTTTTGCTAATGACCATTTCTCAGGCTTTATTTGCTTCGACCAGTGCTCATACGTTTGTAGTCTATCTTCACATAACATCAAGGCTGGCTTCGAATATGCAGTCACTTTTGTAGAATCTTTGAACATGGTGCTTATTAATGTGATGTTAATTCTGTCAATCGCGCCTATTTACCAGTTTCCGTTATCGTTAGGGTTACATTCAGAACACCGCAACGCCCCTAACTGGTTCATATGATCACTTTGAAGGTAACAGGGAATGACAGCGTCCAACTCGGGTAGATTCCTACCAATCTCTGACACGTGTTTTTTAAGTTATATTCAGCGGGTCTTAAGCAGATACCCTTTTTGGTCGGTACCACTTCATTGTCTGGTTTCCAATACTGTCTTATATCTACACAAACGCTGTTTTCACCGATACTGCAATAAACGTTTCCTCCTAGGTGAGCGCTGTATGCTTTTTTACCGTGTAATGCTTGATCAACAAACTCAGAGGCATCTACCAAATTCTTCCATCTCATAAGCGTAAGACTAATGCCCTTCTTAGTAGGTATGTCTTCCTGCCATTCCCTGATATCGACTCTCAGTTCACCCCTCCATTCACTGACCTGTACGTAGCGTTCGTTACCGAGACTAAATTTACATCTAACCATGTTGCTGATTCGAGTGTCAAAACTCTTATGACTCCAAACACGAAATTCAGCTTTCTAATATAGTCACAAAGTCTCTTCTGATTGGTCAGTTTGTTTTTTCCATCTGACCAATTGATTATTCGCTTTGTCTGAATTTTTGCAGACGATATTATACAATCGCGCCAGACATCACGCATTTTAATCAGCGGAAAGCGACCTATTTTGTAAGAATATCGACATTTTCTCATGCATTTTTAATGAGAGGCGAATGCTTTGTCTGAATTTTTGCAGACGATATTATACAATCGCGCCAGACATCACGTGGAAGAGTGTCGACATTTCTCAAACATTAAATCATTTTGATATGCGACTCTGTCAGGAGAGTATCGAAAGGTCTCGTGAATTATAAAAAAAAAAAATCAGAATTTCTAAGAAAGCTAATGATCAAACCAACAGGGAATTTTATATTATGCCACCGCTATTTGGGGATCGTAGTAAGTTTTTCGCAAACTTTTCCATGTAGAAGCGAGGACCTAAAAGCTGAGCTCTTAAATAGCTAGCGTGCAGGACTTGAGATGGGTCGTGGCTTCGATCCCTGCCTAGGTCGAGGACTGAAAATTGTGAAACCATTTATTTCTCTACCACAGCTGACCGTAATAATGGTTATGTGAGACAGCAGTCAGTGACTTGGAAAGAAAATGATGCCCTGGTAAAAGATACTGCTGGAAAGCATGTATAGGTGCACTGGCCGCAGCGACTTAAGTGCAACAAAAATGTTGAAAACGGCGTTAAACACCATACGATTTTATTCATTAAAGTCAATACAAAACCTAGACTTTGAATGGTAAGGGGGGTAAAAGCGTTCACAGACAAAAGCATTTTTAGTAGAGCAACCTCTTTGAGAGAAAGTTCTCATGCATTTTCAATGGCGAATGCTTTGGCTGAATTTTCGGTTCTATACAATCGGGCGCCGGCCTGATCGGTCAAAACGCGCCAAAACACGCTTGGAATTGTCATCTAGCCTCGGCAGGTGGGAGGCAACGAAAGCCAGACAAAAGGTATGCAAGATTACGTCATATTGCCACAGACAGTCTGACCTCCAACAGACAAAGGCCTCTAACAATAGTCTGAACTGACAAAGGCCTGGCCCCTATAGTGCCGCAGGCAATTTGACCTGCATAGTGCCATAATTACTACTTATATAAATATTGCTGCGATGTCTGTACACAATTACTGAGAGTATAACCTTTCGACATGACCTTATACTGTTTTCTTATAGAATCACTCGACTTAAAGTATTTTTCAAATATTAGTGAGTGGGAATTAATCGTCTTTCAGATACTTAAAGGTACTTGAAGACTGATTGAAGATGATTCCAGGGGGGTCTAGTACTATAAAGTGAATGAACAAATTTGAAATCGTAAAGGTGGTTAGTTTAAACATATTTATTTTACATCGATTGAGAAACAAGTTCTGACAACTTATACTAATCTCTCTCGATTCTGCTTCCTGGGAGGTTAGTACGGAAAATGTCAAAACCCGCGGCCTTTCATCTATTATTAACCCTTTGACTGGTAAGCGTAACTCACTGACCTTTGGGCTGACAGTGTAGATCAAGATCAGACTGCATAGAACACGCTAAGGAGATATTTTAATTCCCAAATCAAAACTTTGATGGAACAGCAATATTTCGGTTATTGATGTCGAATTGAAAATTAAAGAGTAGATCAAGATCATTTCGCAGGATGTGAACAGCACGTTTAATCTCGTTCAAACGTGTCCGGTCAAGTCTCTATTTGTTGTTTATTTGCGTTATATAAATATTGCTGCGATGTCTGTACACAATTACTGAGAGTATAACCTTTCGACATGAAAATCGACTTCAAACTTTCTACCCATACGGTTGACAAGCATTTGAATGCAAGTCATTCTCAGGCTTCTGTGTTTTTTGATAAAGGCACCATGTACGAATCGGTAGAAAGATGTTTTGAAAAACCCGACGCCTGTACGAAAATTGGAAAACGTTTCGAAGCTACAAAGACATTTATGTACAACATTGGTTTATTGGGACACAAAAAGCAACCGAGTCGTACAGTTAAAGTAGTTTATTCCAGGACCAAATACAGAATCTTCGTAGTAACAGCTTACCCTGTCGCAAAGGGTACTTGTTTATACACGTCAGATGTAAGAAAAAACTGACCAATCAGAAGAAACTTTATGACTATATAACTCCGTAGTATGTGTGTAGAAGTCATTAGAGTTTTGGCACTCGAACGAACAACATGATAAGAGAAAAATTCAGTCTCGGTAACGAACGCTACGTACAAGTGAACGAATGGAGAGGTGAATTGAGAGTCGATATTAGGGAGTGGAAAGATGACAAACCCACCAAAAAAGGCATAAGCTTAACTCTGATGCGTTGGAAGAACCTGGTAAATCAAATAGAGTACGTTGACAAAGCCCTCGAAAATAAGGTATCATACGGATATCACATCGGGGGCAACGTGCATTGCAGTATTGGCGAAAGCAGCGTTTGCGTAGATATTAGACAATATTGGAAACCGAATGAAGAAGTAGTGCCGACCAAAAAAGGCATTTGCTTGAGACCAAAAGAATACGAACGATTAAAAGAACTTATGCCAAACATTGGAAAAGCTTTACCCGAATTGGACGGTGTGATACCCTGTTACCTGCAGAGTGATCATATGAACCAATTAGGAGCCCTTCAGTGTACAGAGTGTAACCCGAACGAGTTTATAAATAACTGGTGATCATGTTTGGACTTGTGCATATGATGATTGTATTGATTTGTGAATGGATACATTATAGACATATAAAAACAGAAATAGAAATCGAAATGGAACGATTTCTCACTTTTTTATATGCATACCAAATTAGACCTTTGTATTCAGTTTTGTTGTAATACTATATTTTGTAAGAATGTAAGTTATGTATATTTGATTAAAACATGGATGACTGGAAAACATACTTGTCTTCTATTTATTTTGATTCCAATAATCCTGCTAGTTTTATCGGCCCCGAGAAATTGTACCAGTATGTAAAAGCACAGGGTAAATACAACATTGGTAGACATCGAATACGAAAATGGCTACAGGATCAAGAGTCCTATTCGCTTACGAGGGGGGCTAGACGCCGATTTATACGATCCAGAGTGATCGTTGAGGGGGTTGATAGTCAATGGGATATAGATCTTATGGATATGGTCAATTTACAGAAGCATAACGAAGGTGTGAAATATATTTTGATTGCTATCGATGTCTTTTCTCGTTTTCTTTATGCTCAACCCGTTAAGAGTAAGCGAGGCGCTGATTTAGTCACGGTCTTGAAACGTATACTGACAGGCCCCAAAAAACCAAAAACAATTCGTACGGACCGAGGAATGGAATTTAGAAGCAAAGAAGTAAATACATATTTAAAAAGTCAAAACATACATCACCTGTACGCGTATAACACGGAAACAAAGGCGAATTACGCCGAAAGAGTCATTAAAACCATAAAACACAAGATTTTTCGATACCTGCTCAAGAATAGAACCCGTCGGTACATTGACGTTTTACAGGATGTTGTACATAGTTACAATCATACTTCTCATAGGAGTCTCGGAGAAAATCCAGCAGCAATTTCCATGGAAAATGAGGGGGAAAGCCGTCTTCAACAGTATCTCATTAGAACCAAGGGAAGTAAGCGGGAACAGCCCGTTTTCAAAAAAATGAAATATAAAATCGGTCAGACTGTACGATTGTCGCACATCAGGTCCGTATTTGACAGAGAATACTCGCAAAAATGGACAGGGGAGATCTTCAAAATCAAATCACGCTTTAAAAGACAAGGAATTCCAGTTTACACCTTAGTAGACTGGGACAATGACGAAATCGACGGTACATTTTACAAGCAAGAATTGCAAGCTATAAATGTTGACGAAGGTACCGAATTTAGCATCGAAAAAATATTGAAAAGAAGGACACGCAATAAAAAGCGGGAAGTCCTGGTGCGATGGTTACACTGGCCAAAAAAGTATGACAGCTGGATACCGGAAACTGATATTACGCAATACTCGTAAACAATTGATTACATATAAAGGGTTGAATTGATTGCTCGATTGTGTGGTGTTTTACGCCGTTTTCAACATTATCTTAATTATATCACGGCGGACAGTACAGCTATCCGCGCGTTCCTCGAGTTTCTTTTGCAAGTACTTCGCGCAATTTTCTTTCCAAGCCACTGGGTGTTTTCCCACATGATTAACGTCAAAACAATGGTCAGTGGTGGGAGAGGAATGAATCCTGGCGCAGTGACTATCATCAATTTAAAGAAAAAAAAAATAGATCGAGCCAGGGGGTGGTAGTCAGGGATCGAACGCTTGACCTCGTGCATTGAAGTCCAGCACTCTATCGACTAACCTAACGGAGCTCGCTATATAAGGAATGAAAACTAGCAATATTCAATCATTTATGTGTAGACAGTCAAACGATCATGATCATCACAAACGTGGTCTACAGCGCTCAACTCAACTGCCATATTGATTTAAGACAACTCTGCTACAAAATAACGAATGTACGGTATGATCCAGCACGATTTCCCGGGTTGATATGGCAGCACAGAAAAATTGGAGGAAACTGTTTAGTGTTTTCTAACGGTATTATCAACTGTAACGGTAAAGCTTCGAGTAAAAGAGAGGGGTATAAACGGATACGAAAATATGCCAGACTGCTTCAGAATTGCGGATATCCCGTAAATTTTTCGGACGCAAAACTTTTAACCATGTCTATGAGCCATACCCTCAGTTCGAATTTGGATCTGAAGCGTTTGTCTTTCGATAGAGATGTCGTATACGAACCAGAGTTATTTCCTTCCCTTAACTTTAAACGGAAAGGTGTGCATTTTTGTTGCTTTCATACGGGGAAAGTGGTTATAACGGGTGTAACCTCTCCACAACAAGAGGACGAGGTTGTTTGTCCCACACTAATTGAACTCGAACTCTATACGCGTAAGAAGGAATGAGTATTTCAACAATTCAACCATGGAACACTGTACAGTTTATTTACATTTCTCTTATTTACTACACCTACAAGAGACCGACACGGCGGAAAGGAAGAATTTACTGCAGAATTTATCGAATCGTCGACTAAAGGCTATCATCGAGGTAGCAAAACGTATCCTTAACGGAATCATTAATCCAATGAGAAGAGATGTTCAAAATTTCGAAAGAAGGAGACTATTGTTACGCACACTATGCTCAAATAACGTTTCATCTAGCCGTAAGAAGACTTTACTTCAACGATTTCATTCATTTATACCCATTTTATTACGCCCAGTTTATCTCATTCCTACCATACTTGACGAATTGAGAACGAGGAGAGAAGAATGACAGAGTTTTACCTATATTTGAATTCCGCAGAATCGATCGATATACGTAAGAATAACGCCGATTTCTTGTTCCAGTTTTCTAAAGACTATATTTTAGAAGGAAGTTGGTTATGTGCTCTCGTAGAATCGTCATTGACCTGTAACTTTACACCTCGAAGTAAGCGATTGTATTTGAATTGCGATATCATAGAGGAAGCGTTTGTCAGGAACAAGTTACAACCCGTTCTCACCAGCATAGAAACCGAAACAAGATACAAGAAATTTAAATTTACCGAATGTCTTCATCGACGTTATAGACCCGTGAGTGTCAAAAGATTTAACACTATTAGACTGTCGTTAAAAAGCGAAGATTTAAAACCCATTGATTTGAAATCGAACGATTTTCACTGCGTCCTTCATTTCAAGAAATCATGGGTTCCATAGACGTCTTTGATTCAGAACAACAGAAGTGGGTTCCGTACAAAGAAGATGTGGAGTATTGGATTAACTATTTTAAACCGAAAGACCATATCCCAGATCAAATAAGGAATTTGGAGAAAATACTAGAAGAAAAGAATAAACTGCTGCGGGATATGGAAGAAAAACTTGAAAAAGTCAAAACGCCTCAGGTAAAAATGGTGAGCCCGTTAACCGAAGCCGTTGATAGGGCAAAATCTCAGATTAAACGTAAGAATGGTGAAGACGAAGATCGTAAGAACACCAAGCGTAAGAAGACTCGCAAAACGTATCGCAAAGATCCCGACTGGGTATTTTGAAATTTACGATGAATAGTAAAATGCAACACATAGAAGAATTATCGTTATTTAACCCGATCACGAAAGATTCGTCCTTGTTATCGGAAGATTGGATCGAATTTCGACCCATTAATCCCGTAACTGATTCTTCATCGAGCTTAGAATTTAATATACCGCCACAGGCCAGCGCCTATATCAACTTGAAGGAATGTAAATTGAGGCTGAAATTAAGACTGGCTTTACAAGACGGTACCCCCGTGACCGCAGATGACACGCTAGGACTAATCAATTTACCCTTGCACACCATTTTCAGACAACTGGACATTCATTTACAACAAAAACCACTCCCGAATAGCGGAACAACTCATCCGTATAAGGCCTACATTGACACCATACTAAATACCAATCGATCTATACAGGAAGCTTTTCTGACCAGCCAATTATTTTTCAAGGATGACCCAAATCTGGACGATAGCGACCCAAAAACTGGATCAAATGGCGGTTTATTTCAAAGATATGATAGGACCAAGGGTGGTAAGATTATAGATCTAGAAGGGAGTATCCCGGTGGACTTATTTCAACAACCAAAGTTACTTATAAACGGAGTGCAAATGGCGCTTAAATTTTGGCAAGCATCCGATGCATTTCGAATCATTACAGATGCGTTAACTCCGAATTACAAGGTGCAAATCGTTGACGCCCGTTTCAAGCTCTGTATTCAGCGGTTACAGAACGATTTGCTTTTGGCCCATGACAAAATGATTCAGGACACTCCGGCTATGTACCCTTATTTCCGCTCAGAGATAAAAACAACCTCGATAGCGCAGGGACAATATAGTTTTCACGCAGACGATATATTTCAAGGTAGGGTGCCAAACAAAATCATCATAGGGGCGGTTCCAAGCGTTTCGTATAACGGGGACTACAAAACAAACCCATTCAACCTGAAACATCACGACTGCAGTTACCTCGGTTTCTTCGTTGATGGACAATCCGTACCATCGCAACCACTGCAACCTAATTTTGAAGGAAATCATTTCACCGACTGTTATCAGACCCTCACTTCCTGTAGAAATGATATCAACATCACGTACACAGAGTACAAGCAAGGATACTGCCTATACGTGTTGGATATCGATCCCTACTATTCTTTTAGCACAAAAAGAAGAGGTCTTTGCCGTTTGGAAATCAAATTTGCTAAACCTTTACCAGAAAGTGTGACATTGCTACTGTACGCAACCTTTCCAGAAATACTTACGATCGATAAAGCGAGAAATGTGTATATACAATAGATTATGGAGGAAAAAAAAATGACTCGTGGCTTCTTTCATACTTTTATTGTATTATTTTGTAAATAAAAATATAAAAAAAATGTAAAATTGTCTTATTATTTAAAAAGAAATCCAGTCTATATCTTTCTTTCTTTTCTTCTCTCTAAGCCCCGGAGGAAAAAGTGTTAATTTTCTATTCTTCTTCTTTTTCGGGGGATCTTCCCTTCCCTCTCTCTGCCGATCATCTTGTCTCCCAGACAGTTTTTTCAATCGCTCAAACTTTTCGAAAGGCACTAATACGTATTTCTCCATTACTGTAATACGGTTTGTAAGTAGGCGGAAGCGATCTTCACCAATTTATGGATAATACGTTGTTTATGTTGAATGGCTTCCTTCTTTTGAACAAACCCAATATTACGATCTCCAAGCAAGTAAATGAAGCGTCTCTGCCGTTTTAAGCTGTTTTTTTCCGTAAGGGACAATCTGCCTTTAAACCGGATAATATTGTATGCAATTTGACTAAGTGCTCTTAATTGCTGACTGGTAATTGTTTTTAAAAGCGACTTTCTTTGGGCGGCTGTAGTGTTGGCCACTAAATACAGGAAGTGTCGTTGTTGTTTGATTAGTTCAACCCTATTGTCTTCTTATAAGCTCATTATCGCCATTCTTACGTCAAACGGTACACAATAGGCTCCTCGTTGGGAAAAATAAGTGTCCTTAAACGGTACTTGTTATCGGAGTGAGGGGACATGTCCACTATGAAATAACCGTGTATCGTATTAAGGGCATCTTCGTAAGCTTGCATAAACCCTCTGGACTTACGGGGATAAAGCTGTCGTCCTAATACTGCTACCTGAGATATGTCTCGAATATTTTTCATAAGTACCAGATACCAGGTATTCAGTGCAATAGTTCTGGCATGTTTACCCCCGGGATATAAGTTTTGCGTGATCATAATCACCGATACTTTTCTGTGATGGCAACCTTGTGTGAAAAGTAGCTCCATTTCTTTACTCCGCATGACCTCGTGCATTAGGTCGTCTAAAATGATTGTGTTTTTTGTCTTTTGTGAAGTCATCCAATTCTTCCGCAGTAGGCAATCCTTGCTTACTGTAAAAGTTTGGAATGGAACTCTCCATGGCATCAAACAAGTCTTGGTGGATACCGTAGCAATAGAGAATATGGGAAGGGGGGTCTCGTCCGTACATGAGGTTTACTTGTTTCAAAAAGCGATACACCCATTGGGTTTTACCGCTACCAGTTTGTCCGCTAATACACATACTAGAACATGGTTCGAAGGGAAGAGGGACGGCCATTATTTCTTAAGTTTTGGGTTAGGTAAAGCGTATCCGATACAGCTACTCAAAAGTGATACCCAGAGTTCGGTAGAACCGTTTTTTATGGATAGATTGACGATCGCTGTAATAATAATGATGTACACTATGATCATCTGACAAAAGTAGACAATCTCTGCTTGTGGGACCCGGGTACCAAGTAAATGCCACTTGTCACTCTGACTTTCTTCGTCAGGTTTAGGGAAACGTAAAAACGTTTCTTTTTCCGGAGTTTCTGTCATATTCTTACGTTGGATTAACTCAAGACGCAAAGAGAAATTCTTTCTTACTATCTTTTAATTTACAAGCAATACGATCGAATAAAATGAATAACATTTACAAGCAATACGACCATGATAGAATAAAATGAATAACAGTTAGTCTTTGGAAATATGAGTAAAACCTTTAAGGGTGGGTATTTAGATTTTCTCTCATCAAATTAAAGAATATATACATCACTGAAATTTATATGAAACAAAGACATTACAAATCATCAATGATTAAGAATCATAAAATTACACACACACCCACACCCAAAGTTTTTTTTAATGTGCTCCCATAAAGGGTTACGTAGCCTCTTAATGTATTTTTAGATTTCGCGCCAGAAATAAGAAAAAAAATACTATTGTGGGGGGATGTAAAGTGACTGGCACGAAAAAAAAAAAAAAAAAATGACTAAAACTTTCTAGAAAATGAGTGACACTTTTTGAAAAATGAGTGACACTTTTTGAAAAATGAGTGACACTTTTTGGAAAATAAGTGGTACTTTTTAATTTGAGCCTTTGAGAATTTACGTGTAAACGTACAAAAACGTAAAATGAGTGACACTTTTTAATATTTGTTTGACAATTTTTAATATTTGTGTGACATTTTTTTGAAAATTGAGTGACATTTTTTTTTTTTTTTATCTTTTTGAGAATTGAGTGACAATGAAGAAATATCTTACAGGTTTACATATAAATGTCGTAATATCGTTGAAAGCAAATTTGACAGAGATCGATTATCAAAACCCGTATGGCTCTGTATCAAAGTGGTCTACTTTTCGTCTTTTTGTATAAACCATTTGATAACTTTTTTGTTCTTCTCTATTATACAATTTTCTTTTCCTTTGTCCCTACAAATTTTACTAGGATTGGTCACAGTGATATTTGAACTACTTTGAGGGTCTGCGACTATATCTTTCACGGTATGGAAATTAATGAGTTGACTGTTTTTATAATTTAGGGTAAATCCCCTCACTTTACAAGTTTCGTTGTTTTCATTCGTTTTGTAGGCATAATTTTTTGGCCCCCCAGACACAAACTCCACAATGTACTCTCCATTCTGAAGCTCATTCGTCAGTTCACCCAAATAATCACCTAGAGGTGGATCATACTCATTTGGACGACTCACGTATATGATGCTATCTGTGTCATAATACAGGACTCTTCTACCCAGCTGCTCAAGTACACTGCAAAGTTTAAGTCTGGCCCAGCACGTTGTAAATGTTGCCAAATATATGTTGGTCTTGTTATCTTCGGGTTGACAATCGTTCTTATACTGCCATTCAACTTGTATCATATCATTAGACAATATATGAAAATCGATGGGTTGCTTCAATGGATCGGAAAAAAGTTGAAAAAACATGTTGGCCTGACTTTCGTGAAAAAATTCCGTTTGTCGAATATTAAGTCTCTGACCAAACTTCCCCCAAAAGCTATTGAGACACAGTTTTGCCAAAGCTCTAAGTCCTGGGTTCTGTCGAATATTTTTTCGATCCAATGAGACCCCTTCTTTTTCCACATATTGCCCGTTGTACTTATTCATATCATCGTAACATTTAATCCAAACGGGAGGACCACTTGCTTCTTGTTTGAATTTCAAAAATGTGTTAATATATTGAGCAAACAGTCCTCCTTTATTGGTTTTGGGGTCATATTGAGTGCTTTCTTCCCAGTGGTATACTTCATAAATTTTTGTGATTTTATACCCTAATCTGACAGCCGTTTGTATTTCGGGGGTGCACCACGTACCAGTCAACTCTCTTTGTTCATTTGTACATTCGCACGGGGTTTGACTTTCGGTATCCGCGCAGGTCCGACATAAAGAAAATTTTAGTTTGCCATTAGACCTGTAAGGAAGGACTGGGTGATAGAGTCCCCTGGGCGGGATAATCTTCACCTTGGCAATACCAAAATAATCCTTGATGTCCCCAAAATCTTTGGAAATGACTGAGGGGTGACCTAAGGGATAACGACAATACTTGTTTACCCAAGGATAAAGACTCGTAAAATCCACATATTTCACTCGCTCGTTTTCTTTTACTTTGTAATAAAGCCGGCTAGCATTGGTGCGACCCCCAAAGAAACTTTCTCTCGGGTCAAGTCGATCCATGACATCTAGCTGAGAAATAAATTGCCGAAGTTCAGGGTTTTGGTTTTGTTGTTTTTTGAAATCGTGATCCCAAATACAAATATATTTCATACCTAAATTTTCGAGGCGTGTTTGTTTTTTCAATGTCAGCGCGTACAATTCGTCCAAAGACTGGTGTGTGAGTGGGTGATACGTTTCTTCACGATTGTCAGAGAAACACACGGGGCATCCATGAAATATACATCCGTGATATTCATAGACCGTGTTGGTTTCTCTACAATATCCGTCCAATTTGTAGCGAGTGCCGGGGATCGTTTTCTCCCCTTCATTCAAAGCATGTTGGATATGAACGTTATCGAGTTTCGCCCTCCACTCTAACCATTGAATTGACGCTTTACTGTATTGATCATTGTAACCACTGGGAGGAATTTTCGCTATGGGGGAACTCACAAATTCTTTCTTACACACTTTCTCTCCTTTCAATTCGGATTCTTGGACCCACTCGTTTCCGTTTTGTATATACAATTTTTCGTCGATGACTTTTGCGGGTACCCATTGATCATTGCCGTGCAGTTTTACGCGCCATATTTCTTCCATTTCCGCCATGGGGGTACTTACAAATTCTTTCTTGCACACTTTCACTCCTTTCAATTCGGATTCGTGGACCCATTCGTTTCCCTTTTGTAGGTACAATTTTTCGTCGATGACTTTTGCGGGTACCCATTGATCATTGCCTTTCAGTTTTACGCGCCATGTTTCTTCCAAAAATTTGGTTCTAAAAACGTTCATGCAAACGGAAGCTATAGTGACTGAATCGAATGGATCCACGGCTCCAACCCATTGTTTCTCTTCCTTCCCTTTTTTATTGAGAACCACTTTCTCTTCCCCCGTAGCACTCATTAATAAATGTCTAAATTTCATACAAGCTTGTCTTAAAATATCTACATCACTTCTACAATATTGTAACATTTCTTTTCTAAAATCAAATATTTCATTCTCTCTCTCACTCAGCCACGCTACTAACTCGCTTCTTTCTTTCTCACTCATAAAATGATAACCATAATCTTTAGCATCAGGGTAGGGTCCAACATAATTTTGATTCTCTCTAGTATTAAAATAATGCGGGAACCACCCTTTTTTCAATTCTTGCAAGTCAAATGCTTTCGGGAGTGCTGATAATTTCATGGGTAAAAAGCTGAGGCTGTCAATCACCTTTATATGTAAATTTTTCTCCACTGTCATATACATGATTTTTGAGCCGTTGTAAATAATTTTGGCAGGTCTTATGGATTGATCGATCAAATATTCCAGAATAAAATAGCCATCATACCCTTTCATGTTATGGGCAACAACCTTGAAATATTCGTGTTGATCCGTAAAGAGCCACTGTCCAAACTTTTCGGCCGTATCCGCGCCCTCGAATATGACTTCTCTGAATCCGCATTTACCGGGACAAGGACCTGGGTCCTCATTCTCGTGCAGATCAAAATTGTCACATTCCTTACAACGGGTACCACAACCCTTACATACGGAATCGGGAGTCAGTTCTTTTTCAATGCATTTAGGGCATACTGAATGAGCCACAACAAAGTTTGGACGGTGGGTCGCTTTACCGCACCATGCTGTTTTGCAATTCTGACATTTGGAGCAAGATTTACACATCTCTGGCAATTGACAGTCCTTACAATTTAATTTTGAATCGGGTACGTATCCTTCAACGCAGTAACTCATCTCATCCTGACTGCATTCAAAATCAAAAAATATAAATTTTGGAATGTAATATTCTTTGGCCGGTGTGGCTCTTAAATAACATTTATGATCATCCATGACATATTTGTGACAGGAGGAGCACTGGTATTCGCCACATCGATGCTCCTCCTTTTTGCGTTTGTCTGTTCTCAACACCTTGAAACATGTGGGACACTTCCACCATTTTTCGCATGGTGAAGGGCCACTGGGTTGTCCTTTTTTAGGCCCAAATTTGTATGTTGTAACTTTTTTGTGCTCAGCGTAACAAACTGCCGATCTGCAGGACATATTACAGTCGCTACATTTCACAGGTTCTACGTTAAGGCACGAGTCACTTTTACAGACAATACATTTTATTTCACATTGATGTCCTTCTCTGTCATTATAATGTTTGAGACATTTTGTACAGAAATAACTGCAACTGAAAAATACCGTGATGCTGGTAATGGCGTGAAAGTGATCATCATCAACCAAATAAATATAAATGCATGGACACTTGTCATTGCTAGCCACGGTTATAAATTTGTTTCCTAAGCGAGCACTCACCACCATTACACGAACACCAAGGAATTCTTCAAACATCCTAACATCATTTAAACTGAGGGGTTGCTCGGTGCTCACACCGGGTTGCTCGGTGCTCACACCGACGGCATGGCACAGTGCTTGGGCGAATTTCTTTTGTTCGTTTCTACTCTTATTGCGTAAATTTTTATAATAACTTTCGGGTACTTTTCTGTGTTCTAAAATCAAGTCTATATTACTTCTTTCCCCTCTGTTTTTCCTTATTTCTTTCCATTCATCTACAGTGCATCTGTTTAATTTTGCCCAACTGACCCCTATAGCCCTAGCCATACACAAATTGTCTTTATTTTCAATAGTTACAAGGGACCTTTTTAGATGTACCAAATTGTTCTTACCCTTTACTTTTGTCATTTGTCGTTTTGATGACCCTTTTGGCAAAATGATCAAACCAATAACAATAATAAAACTCTGATCAATTAACAGTTCTTGATGGCTATTTAGCACTTTCATAATGGCCTCTATAACTTTTGCCGCATTAAGTTGATCCCATCTCTGTAGTGGAACTATAATAGGGTTATCAAGTCCTTCGTGTTGAATAATTACCCGTCCCAAGTCATTACCAGCTACATTACCTCCGGTCTCATTTAATACATTTTCGAATAATTGCTCAAGTCCTCTTTGAATACCACTTATACTTTGACCGTAATGTCTTTCGTCTATTTTTATCTCATAGGTCCTGTCCACAGCCTTGTTTTTGGCATACGTTCTTTCAGACTTCTTTCGAATATTATACCGAAGATCGTTCGAAGATCCTGGCTGAGGCTGATTTGGAGGGAGTACAGGATTCCAGTCCCCATCTTCAACACAAACTCGAGCAGTTTCCTCCATTTCTTCGTCAAACAGAAGCGCTTTTATTGCCCCCTGTATCTCTTTTTCTATTCTTACCGATTCCAAATCTAAGTCACTACTGTCATTGGTTATAGCCACTGGACCTCCTAAATTATGAAATAACGAATCAATTTGTTCATTTATAAAATGATCACTGTACTCCGGATTTCGCAGTTGGAATAAACGGAACCTTACAATAGGGGAATCCTGAATACCCATGGTCGCAGAAAAATTCATCAACTCTTCAGCATCGGTATAAGATTGGACCATTGTCTCTAAAGCCATCTCGAAGGAATCCATTTTCACAGTAAGAGGTTCACTGATACAAAGTAAATGATTATGATAAAACTAGTACGCTATTGTGTTATAAATAGTTCCTCACGTTCTTGTGTCTTACAAACAAGATAAAACTTGTACGCCATTCGTAATGGCTATAAATAGTTCCTCACGTTCTTGTTTCCTATGAACAGGTTAGAACTTGTACTCTATTCGTAATGTCTATAAATAGTTCCTCACGTTCTTGTATCCTTTACTCATATTTATTTACTTTAGGAATAAATAGCACATGTATCAGCTGCTTTATGCCTGAAAGAAAAAAAAACAACACCATTTATAAATGAAAATAATTCTATATGATAATATAAGGAAAACAGTTTGAGAGGGATAAGAAATAGAAAAATCGAAAAAAAAAAAAATTACTTTTCCACCATATTTTCTATTATGAAATACACTATGTATAAAGAAGTTTCATGGTCCTATCATTGCGAATATATCACTGTATTTTTTTTTTCCTCATTATGTTATCAATTTCTATCCAATTTTTAAATTGTTTGCATAATCGTTAATAAGAAAAAAGAAAAATCTCTGTACACCGGTATAACGAATTATTGACTGTCTAATATATTAAGAATGAATATAAAAATAAAACTTACCACCTCAAAAGATCCTTTCAATCCAATTTTCACAGAACTTTGTATAATTAATGAGCAGTGATTTTAAAGCGTATCTTCATGTAAGAATGATAGAGGTTAAAATTACGAGCAACGAACGATTCGGGGAGAGGGGGGAGGGGGTGGGGGAGGGGTGGGGGGCGTGTCATTGTAAAGTCTAAATAGTGACGAGCAACGAATCGGGGTATGATGTTGTGGAATGCAAACAGTATTAAACATGAAAACGAGTCATGCCATTGTACAATGTAAGGGGATTGCGCTTCATGTTCCGTGTAGTCTGATCTTGATATACACTGTCGGCAACAAACATTAAAGTGTATGTTCTGTGCAATCTGATTTTGATCTACATCGTCCACAAAAGGTCAGTGAGTCGCGATTAGCAGCCAAAGGGCTAATAACAATTGGTGGGTCGCGCCGTCTAATCTTGATCTACACTGTCGGTAAAAAGTCCGCGAGTCGCCACCAGTCAAAGGGTTAAATAATAATTTGGGGCAAAAAGTTATGCTCTCAGTAATTGTTTAAAGACATCTCAGTAAAATTTATATAACACAATAACTAACAAAAAGAAATTTAACAATAATAATTGGACGGCTGCATGTTCTGTGCAGTCTGATCTTGATCTACACTGTCCTCAAAAGGTCAGTGAGTGGCGCTTGGCAATTAAAAGGGTTAATAATAATTTGGGGCGGAAAGTCAATAATTGTTTAAAGACATCGTAGTAAAATTTACATAATGAAATAACCGACAAAAAGAAACTTGACTGGACACGTTTGAACGAGATTAAACATACTGCTCACATCCTTTACATCAATAACCTCCAATAACCGAAATATTGCTGTTTCAAAGTTATGATTTAGGGGGAAATAATATTACCTTATCGTGTTCTGTGTAGTATGATCTTGATCTACACTTAAATTTTCAATTCGACATCAATAACCGAAATATTGATCTACACTGTCCGCAACAAACATTAAAGCGCATGTTCTTCTGCAGTCAGACTTTGATCTACAGTGCCCGTAAAAGGTCAGTGAGTCGCGCGCAACAGCTAAAGGGTTAATAATAATTGGACGGCTGCATGTTCTTTGTAGTCTGATCTTGATCTACACTGTCCGTAACAAACATTAAAGCGCATGTTCTTCTGCAGTCAGACTTTGATCTACAGTGCCCGTAAAAGGTCAGTGAGTCGCGCGCAACAGCTCAAGGGTTAATAATAATTGGGGGGCTCGCGCCGCATGTTCTGCGCAGTCTAATCTTGATCTACACTAACCGCAACAAAGATCAAACTGAATATTCTGTGCAGTCTGATCTTCATCTACACAAAGGGTTAATTATAATTAGAAGGTCGCTCAGCATGTTCTGTGTAGTCTAATCTTGATCTACACTGTCCTTATCAAAGATCAAACAACATGTTCTGCGCAGTCTGATCTTGATCTACGCTGTCAGCCCAAAGGTCAGTGAGTTACGCTTACCAGTCAAAGGGCTGATTACAATTGCAGGGGTCGCCCTCTATGTTCTGATTTTAATCTACACTGTCCACAACAAAGATCAAACTACATGTTCTACACTGTTTGATCTTGATCTACACTGTCCATAAATGGTTAGGTAGTCACGTTTACCAGCCAAAGGGTTAATAATAGATGAAAGGCCGCGGGTTTTGACATTTTCCGTACTAACCTCCCAGGAAGCAGAATCGAGAGAGATTAGTATAAGTTGTCAGAACTTGTTTCTCAATCGATGTAAAATAAATATGTTTAAACTAACCACCTTTACGATTTCAAATTTGTTCATTCACTTTATAGTACTAGACCCCCCTGGAATCATCTTCAATCAGTCTTCAAGTACCTTTAAGTATCTGAAAGACGATTAATTCCCACTCACTAATATTTGAAAAATACTTTAAGTCGAGTGATCCTATAAGAAAACAGTATAAGGTCATGTCGAAAGGTTATACTCTCAGTAATTGTGTACAGACATCGCAGCAATATTTATATAACGCAAATAAACAACAAATAGAGACTTGACCGGACACGTTTGAACGAGATTAAACGTGCTGTTCACATCCTGCGAAATGATCTTGATCTACTCTTTAATTTTCAATTCGACATCAATAACCGAAATATTGCTGTTCCATCAAAGTTTTGATTTGGGAATTAAAATATCTCCTTAGCGTGTTCTATGCAGTCTGATCTTGATCTACACTGTCAGCCCAAAGGTCAGTGAGTTACGCTTACCAGTCAAAGGGTTAATAATAGATGAAAGGCCGCGGGTTTTGACATTTTCCGTACTAACCTCCCAGGAAGCAGAATCGAGAGAGATTAGTATAAGTTGTCAGAACTTGTTTCTCAATCGATGTAAAATAAATATGTTTAAACTAACCACCTTTACGATTTCAAATTTGTTCATTCACTTTATAGTACTAGACCCCCCTGGAATCATCTTCAATCAGTCTTCAAGTACCTTTAAGTATCTGAAAGACGATTAATTCCCACTCACTAATATTTGAAAAATACTTTAAGTCGAGTGATTCTATAAGAAAACAGTATAAGGTCATGTCGAAAGGTTATACTCTCAGTAATTGTGTACAGACATCGCAGCAATATTTATATAACGCAAATAAACAACAAATAGAGACTTGACCGGACACGTTTGAACGAGATTAAACGTGCTGTTCACATCCTGCGAAATGATCTTGATCTACTCTTTAATTTTCAATTCGACATCAATAACCGAAATATTGCTGTTCCATCAAAGTTTTGATTTGGGAATTAAAATATCTCCTTAGCGTGTTCTATGCAGTCTGATCTTGATCTACACTGTCCTTAACAAATACCTCCTTAGCGTGTTCTGCGCAGTCTGATCTTGATCTTGAAGTTTCTGAATTATGTATATACGTTGTCTTCACTCAAATCACTCTTCAAACAGCCTTCAAGTACCTGTAAACATCGTTAGGCGGATTTAGTACCACTGACTAATATTTGAAAAGCACTTAAAGATGACTGACGCTATCAAAAACAGTGTGAAAGAAGGAAAAATTGGTGACGCCCAAGAAACCATTATACTGCTGTCAGACAGCGAATCGACTGATGCTGATACTGAATAAACATTTTCAAAAATCAGCCCTTCTCAAAAACAGCCCTTTTCAGGGCTAACCATCTACCATGAAAGATCTATCTTTCTTCAAAATTGTCATTTCTTCAAATTGTCATTTCTTTTAGAAGAGTTACACTCCAAAGAGTTACACTCCAAAGGTCCACACTCCAGAGAGTAAAAAAACTCAGAAAAAGACTAAGTCAACTCAATGGTCAGACATTTAGAAAGAGAAATCATCCATAATTGCAGAAAAAGACTAAGTCCAACTCAGACTAAGCCCAACTCAGCGCTCAGTCTTTTAGAGAAATCATTAATAGATGCAGAAAACCAAGTTCAACTCAGTGATATAGGGATAAAATAAAAAAAAAGCCTAAAAAAGTGATCCATTACACATATAAAACACTAAACTCTTGATTATTTTTCTCATTCACCATTGGATCGAAAAAATGTTTAAGTGGATTGCAAAAGGAGAAAAGTCCTACAAAGTGTATGGTATAATTAACTTTATTACGATGATGGTTGACGATTCAGGTTTGGATCTCGATCTCAAGACTTATTTAGCAGATAGCTTTTTGAAAGACAATGCTGTATTGTAAAAAATGTTTCCTTGTGATTTTTTCATTGTTAAGAAATTGTTTTTATGCTGTATTGTAAAAATATTTCAGTGTGAATTTTTTCATTGTTAAGAAAATGTTTTTATGCTGTATTGTAAAAAATGTTTCCTTGTGAATTTTTTTCATTGTCAAGAAATTTTTTCATTGTCAAGAAATTTTTTATGATGCATTGCAAAAAAATGTTTCATTGTTTAGTTCTGTTCAATAAATAAAAGTTCAATAAATAAAAGTTCAAAAAAACAATAGAGTTCTTCATTCTGTTTTTCCCCAAAGACTTGTTCTGTCTACATTTTTTAGCTATATTAGCATGAAATGTAGCATGGAAAAATGTATGTGCTTTCTGCCAGGTCCGAGCTCTTTAAAAATTTCAATCCTCTGTAAACGTATAAAGCCCAGCGTTATTTTCATACAATCACCATTTCTTTGGCTCTCAGCTAACGATCACTTCGAAAGCAGTGTCAATATTCGGAAACAATATCAATATGGAGGAGGTAAATCATCAACTACGTGAGGCTCTCCAAGAGTATCTAAATACCGGCCTGCAGTTATTGCAACTAACCACTCATCTCGTAGGAGAGGAGGAACAAAACCAACTACAACGTATAACACAGCCATACAAAAATCTCGGCGAAAGATTAGTTCAACTATTATTAAAGACAACACCGGATGTCATTTTGGTTGATATCGAATTTGGGAGAAAGATTACTTTCGATAATGGAGCAATGGTGATCAGAAAAAGAGTTGAAGCATGCCCCATTTGTCAAGCGAATTTCGGGTGCTGCCATTAGAAGTGGAAAAAACATAGCCTCCAAAAACAAAACAGCCCTTTTCAGGGCTACCCATCTACCACGAAAGTTCTATCTTTCTTCAAATTGTCATTTCTTCAAATTGTCAAAACTCAAAAGATTTAAAATCAGAAAAAACCCATAGAATAGTCAAACTCTACTTTTTCTAACCCGAACAAGAAAAAATGTAACAAAACCATGGATTGGTCAACAATAAAACATTTAGTATTAGAAAAACAACGATAATTCTGATTGGATAACATTAATTTGAAGACAAAACAGCATGAAACGCCGACGCGGGAAAAAACATAGGAGAAAATGACGTCTTGGGTCAACTAGTTCAATCCGTCTGAAAAGCTATAAATCTCTGCGATATATTTTCCATACATTTTATTTTCACAATGGCTTCAAGACCATCACTCCTCGTCACTTGGATGGATGCCGAGCGAAAGTTAACAAGAGCCAGGAGACAAATCGTTTTGCTTAAACAGCGCTTAGTTGGAGTGAGAAGACGATACGAGAGGGCTCAGCTTGCTAATAACAGAGTGTTCTGTTATAACCTTCGCATGAAGGAACTCATTATTGAGGGCATGCTTGAAATGTATTTTCAGTATGTTATTTCAAAAACAGAGCAGGTAGACCGTCTTTTCCGCGCGCAAATCGCCACTGAAAGGAGTGAGTCAGACAGCGAATCGACTGATGCTGATACTGAATAAACATTTTAAAAAATCAGCCCTTCTCAAAAACAGCCCTTTTCAGGGCTAACCATCTACCACGAAAGATCTATCTTTCTTCAAAATTGTCATTTCTTTTATAAGAGTTACACTCCAAAGAGTTACACTCCAAAGGTCCACACTCCAGAGAGTAAAAAAACTCAGAAAAAGACTAAGTCAACTCAATGGTCAGACATTTAGAAAGAGAAATCATCCATAATTGCAGAAAAAGACTAAGTCCAACTCAGACTAAGCCCAACTCAGCGCTCAGTCTTTTAGAGAAATCATTCATAGATGCAGAAAACTAAGTTCAACTCAGTGATATAGGGATAAAATAAAAAAAAGCCTAAAAATGTGATCCATTACACATATAAAACACTAAACTCTTGATTATTTTTCTCATTCACCATTAGCTTTTCGTAAAACCTGAACCAGTATCCCACAATGTTCGGATTAACATTTTTTTCTCTCATTGTTCTTCAGGTTAGAAGAAAGAGAACGTTTCAGATATATCAGACATGAAATTGACCATCTAATGCAAATGCTAGATAAAATGAAATCAATCAAAAGAAAGAGAGGAGGATACAAAAGTGCATTCTGTACAAAAAAAGCAACCCTTTTCAGGGCTAGCTATCTTAAATAAACATCTTTCTTTTCATTTTGTCAGAAGACTCATAATCAAAAAAAAGTCATAGGTTAGTTAAACTCGTTTTTCTAACCCGAACAAGAAAATTTAACAAAGCCATGGGTTGGTCAACAATAAAACATTTAGTATTAGAAATAAAACGCTGATTCTGATTGGATAACATTAATTTGGAGCCAAAACAGCATGAAACGCCGACGCGGGAAAAATATAGGAGAAAATGACGTCATGGGTCAACTAGTTCAATCCGTCTGAAAAGCTATAAAACCCAGCGCCATTTCCCGCACATCATTCATTCTCTTCAAGTTGCTGCAACATGGAGTGTGCGTTGAGAGACATGAGTTTTTCTGAACTCGCCCAGTTGTCGAGTAAAGAAAAAAAGAAGAAGGACGGGAAGAAGGAGTTCGTCGTACCCCAGACCGAGTGCTGGGATAGTGACAACGAGCCACCGTTCGGGTTGGACGAGCAGCAACTAAAAAGGCTAAAGAGGAGGGCTGCAAGTAGCTGTCCGGCGTGCAGGAAGGTTGGAGGTTGTGCTTAAAAACACAACCTCCAAACCAGGTCCTTTTTTTAGGACCACCCCAACAGCCCTTTTCAGGGCTAACCATCTACCACGAAAGTTCTACCTTTCTTCAAATTGTCAGACGTAAGTTCTATCTTTTCTTCAAATTGTCAGATGAAAGTTATACCTTCAAACTATCAGACGAAAGTTCTATCTTCAAGTTGTCATTTCTTCAAATTGTCACAGCTCTTTTCAGAGCTAACCCAACAGTCCTTTTCAGGACTAAGCATCTACCACGAAAGTTCTAGCTTCAAGATGCTAGACGAAAGATCTATCTTCAAGATGTCAGACGAAAGTTCTATCTTCAAGTTGTCATTTTTTCAAATTGTCACAGCTCTTTTCAGAGCTAACCCAACAGTCCTTTTCAGGACTAACCATTACCACGAAAGATCTATCTTCAAGTTGTCATTTCTTCAAATTGTCACAGCTCTTTTTCAGAGCTAACCCAACAGTCCTTTTCAGGACTAACCATTACCACGAAAGTTCTATCTTTCTTCAAAATTGTCATTCTTCAAATTGTCAAACTTCTTTCTTTTAGAAGAGTTACACTCCAAAGAGTTAGAATCATTCATAGATGCAGAAAAAAGAGTAAGTCCAACCCCAGTGCTCAGTCTTTTAGAGAAATCATCCATAGAGATGCAGAAAAAAGACTAAGTTCAACTCAGTGATCAGGCTTTTAGAAAGAAAATCATTCATAGGGCAAAAAAAGTCTAAGTTCAACTCAATGGTTAGGCATTTAGAAAAGATAATTCATTCATAGAATGAAAAAAGCTAAGACCAACTCATTACCTAGACATTCCCTTTTTTTGCAGAAAAATTCCACTCAGGGTAGGCACTCTGGGTATTATAAAAAATGCAAATTCTTTCAGGGTGGCAGAATGGGGATAAACTCTCTGTAGGGTAGGC
The DNA here is from genome assembly GCA_946811185.2 of Hippopus hippopus. Classification (NCBI taxonomy): domain Eukaryota; kingdom Metazoa; phylum Mollusca; class Bivalvia; order Cardiida; family Cardiidae; genus Hippopus; species Hippopus hippopus. The sequence continues at coordinate 6,829,967 of OX328098.1, read as the reverse complement.
AACGTAGGGCTCTCAGGGTGGGTAGAATACGGATCTGACCAGGCCTGTCAGATCCGTATTCTACCCACCTTTACTACTGTTGGACCAGAACGCAACTGTAATACAACTGGTTCTTCTTCCCCCGTTTCTTCTTTATGGATGTCTATCTCCTCTGCAGATAAGACCTGGGTATCCCCATGAGACACCTCTTTGCCTTTATCTTCACCACCTGTGATGGTAGATTCGAGGACAGACGGTTTAATTCCTTGAGCAGGCGGGGTCATTTGAGATAAGGATTGACTCCACTGTCCTGTAACCCCCAGCCGGACGGGGGTTAGAATTCGCCGGCTGCCGTCCTGCAGAGTGGTAAGACCCCACCAATGGACCCGCCTGTTTGCCGTGGGTGGAGACTCGTAAGCCGGAAAAGAGGGTCCTGGCAGTTGAGGGGAGCCCAGGGATCTCCAGCTCTTCAACACACTGCTTCGGCCTCGGCTTCGGTGTAAACGAGAGCCTAGATGGGCCCGGTCTAGTGCAATCGGCTGGTCGCTTTTAGATTTGGGCATAACTTTCCATATTCAAACTTAGCTTAGGAATATTGTACCTTTCTTCAAAAATGATGACCGCATGCATTAGAGAAGTTTTCGAGATACTGCACGTACTCCCTACAGCCTTTGTTTAGGTTTTGAACCAATACACACATTGTTACTTTGTCCAACTTACTATTTTAAGTTGTTTTTACATGTTTTTAGTCTAATATAGGTTTATGGGCTAATTGGGTGGTGGGGATTCTGGGGTTGGGGCATCAGCTTCCATGGCTGTTCCCTGATTCCAGGGAATAGGCCATGCCTGCTGGACGTCGCTCCTCTTTATCTTTGCTGCCCGAGTATATCATCTGGGTAACCCTGGCAAGGGGAGCTGGAATGCCGCTCCGCAATACATGCCCCCTCGTTGGGCTCCATGGAGGGCGGGGGCCGTAGGTGACGAAATTTAAAATTACAATCATGGAAAACCAAACTAAAAAAGGAACACGCGATCAATTAGATACGGACTCTGATAACGACCAAACACCTTCTTCTTCTTTTCCTCGATTTTTGACCATCGAATCGACTAAAGCAGATCAACCCTTAGCGAAACTGTCACCCTTTGTCATAGAGAAAGTTCTTGTTTCTCTTGCAGGATCGCCAAAGTCTGTCAAAAAGTTGAATTCTGGTTCTCTTCTGGTTGAAGTCGAGAAAGCGAAACATGCAGAAAACTTACTGAAATTATCTCGCTTTTTTGAAATCCCTGCTAAATGTTACCCCCACACCTCTTTAAATACGTCTAGAGGAATTATCCGATGTCCGGATCTGGCAGGTGTGACAGAAGAAGAAATTGTTTCTAATCTGGCAAACCAAAATGTAACCGCAGCTCGCCGTATCACAGTTTTCAGGGACAATGTTAAAAGGAGTACGAATACTATTGTTCTGACTTTCAGTACTTCTATTTTACCAAAAAGCTTGAAAGTTGGATACCTTAAAGTGCCTGTTGATATATATATACCAAACCCGCTTCAGTGTTACGCTTGTTTCAAGTACGGGCATCATGAAAAGAAATGCAAGTTACATGGAGGAGATGAACTCTGCCGACGTTGTGGTATTACCGGTATTACCCACGACGAAAGCAGATGCACCAATGACATTAAATGTGTAAACTGTGGTGAGGATCATCCCTCTACTTCAAGATCATGCAAAATTTGGAAAAGAGAGAAAGAGATTGTCACAATCAAATATAAAGAAGGCTTATCATTCCCTCAAGCTAGAAAGATTGTCGAAGCGCGTCATAACCTCTCCTTTTCTACTGTACTGAAGTCCAATAAAACAAGTTCAGTCGAGCTCAAAGATGCCCAAACTCAAACAACCGATGTACCAACACAAACGAATATGCCACAGAAACAAACATCCACAAATGTAAAGCCGTCTCAGAAGCCTTTAGTCAACAAAAAGCCTGAAAAAAATGTCCCTAAGAGTCCAACTAAGTCTCCAAAAAAAGGTCCTCTCAGATCGCCTTCCAAAGGGGTCTGATGACCAAATACTACAGCATAACCGCTTCCAGTGTCTTGATGAAGAAGACATGGAGGCGGATGTTAACCATGCAGAACCACCAAATACAAATAAGCAAGGTCGCATTATTAAATTAAATAACAAGAAATGAATCAATACCTACTTCCATTGTTCTATGGTATCTTTCTTACTCTAACTCTAGCAATGAATAACAATATTCTGCAATGGAATTGTCGAAGCATTAAAGCAAATCTCGAGGAACTAAATCTCATAATCAGTGAACAACAACCAGTAGCAGTTTGTTTACAGGAAACATTTCTGAAAGACTCTGACAAGTTTACTTTAAAGTGTTACTTTAAGCACTCTATTGGTAATGATAAAGCTACCGGAGGTGTTGCTGTGATAGTGAACAACAGTGTTCCACATCATTATGTCAAGGTTGACACTACTCTTCAAGCTGTCGCTGTAAACGTTTCTCTTAATAGGACTATAACTTTGTGTTCTATATATCTCCCTCCTAGCTCGCCAATCGATGTTAGAAAACTTGATCATCTTGTAGATCAATTACCGAAGCCATTCATCTTAATGGGAGATTTTAATTCTCACCATACATTATGGGGATGTACAGACACGAATGACAAGGGTCGAATCGTTGAGGGATTTGTCATGAAGCATGACCTTGTTCTGCTGAATGATAAATCTTCAACCCATCTTCATCCTGCAACTGGTTCTTGCTCATCATTAGACTTGACTATTTGCAGTCCTGGTATTTTTCCAGACTTTAACTGGAAGGTTGATGATGACCTTCATGGAAGTGATCATTTCCCGATCCAGGTATCGGAAATAGGACCTTCAATACAACAACGTCCTGAACGTTGGAAAATCCATAAAGCAAATTGGGAACAGTTCAAAGTGTACTGCGAACAATCAATTTATCCTAGTGCTTTTGATGATTGTCAAAATCCTGCAGAGCTTTTCACTTCCTTACTTTATTCAGCTGCTGAAAAATCAATTCCTCGAACATCGACAAATCCGAAACATACAAGCAAGCCATGGTTCAATGATGATTGCAAAAAGGCTATAGCAGAGCGAAAATCAGTTCTTAGACAATTCAATACTAGACCTACTCAGGAAAATCTTGCAAAGTTCAAAATTGCTCGTGCTAAAGCACGACGAACTATCAAACAAAGTAAACGCGCGTCTTGGCGACAGTTCGTGTCTAGATTAAATTCTAGATCGTCTGTCAAAAAGACATGGGATATGATTCGGAAAATAAATGGAAAAAGCTCCTCATTAAATGTCGGACACTTAAATACTGATGATGGTGTTGTCACATCGAAAGCAGATATTGCAAATGTCTTGGCCGACACTTTTGCGGAAAAGTCCTCCTCTTCACACTATTCGACAACATTTCGAAAATTTCAGGATACTAAAGAAAAAACTAAACTCAATTTCAAGTCGAATAATAACGAACATTACAATAAAGATTTTACTTTAAAAGAATTGTGGAAAGCACTAAAGAAGTGTCACGACACTGCTGTTGGATGTGATGACATCCATTATCAGTTTTTGAAACATTTACCATTTCGATCCCTTGATTGTCTACTGCGTATATTTAATAAAATCTGGCACACTGGTATTCTTCCAGACTCCTGGAAGGAAGCTATAGTTATTCCAATACCAAAGCCAGGTAAAGATTCTAATGATCCTGCAAAGTATCGCCCTATAGCCTTAACAAGTTGTATTTGCAAAACCATGGAAAGAATGGTCAATGACCGTCTTGTTTGGTTTCTAGAGAAAAACAAACTTATTACTACCGCCCAGTGCGGATTTCGTAAACAAAGAGGCACTCTCGACCACTTAGTTCGCTTCGAAACTTTTATTCGCGAAGCCTTCATTAAAAAGGAACATGTTGTTTCTGTATTTTTTGATCTTGAAAGTGCATATGATACCACATGGAAGTATGGAATCATGAACGACCTCCACGATTTCGGTATAAGAGGTCGCCTTGCTTATTTCATTTCGGCATTTCTGAATGAACGTCAGTTTAGAGTCCGGGTAGGAAATACTTTCTCCAACCCCCATGAACAAGAAATGGGCGTTCCCCAGGGAAGCATTCTTTCCGTTACACTCTTCAGTATCAAGATAAACAATATTGTTAAGTCTGTATGAGTAGTATAGGAGGGTCGCATCCGGATCTGACAGGCCCGGTCAGATCCGTATTCGACCCTCCCTGAGAGCCCTACGTTGCCTACCATGAAAGAAATTTGTCCCTATTCTGCCACCCTGAAAGAAGTTGCATTTTTTATAATCCCTATTCTACCTACCCTGAGAGGGATTTAGCATTCAAAATGGCGGCCGTATGGGTGGTACTCTGGGGATAAATCCACCCAAAGAGACTACCCTGAGTGGAATTTTTCTGCAAAAAAGGGAAAGTTAAGGGAAAGTAAAGGGTAAGCCTGATCACTGAGTTGGACTTAGTTTTTTCACCCTATGAATGATTTTCTCTCTTTCTAAAAGCCTGACCATTGAGTTGGACTTAGTTTTTTTTCACCCTATGAATGATTTTCTCTCTTTCTAAAAGCCTGGCCATTGAGTTGGACTTAGTTTTTTACCCATATGCTATTACGATTGCTTTATTGATTTACTTCTATCCACTACTTAGCCTCTAAGTGGTTTCTCTTTCTAAATGCTTCAATACAGAGTTTGACTTAGACTTTTTTCTTATCTATGAATGATTTTTTCTCTCTAAAAGGAATTTGTCCCTATATCACTGAGTTCGACTTAGACTTTTTTCATTCTATGAATGATTTCTCTTTTCTAAAAGGAATTTGTCCCTATTTCACTGAGTTGGACTTAGCTTTTTTCATTCTATGAATGAATTCTCTTTCTAAATGCCTGGACATTGAGTTGAACATAGACTTTTTTTACCCTATGAATGATTTTCTTTCTAAAAGCCTGACCACTGAGTTGGACTTAGACTTTTTTCTTATCTATGAATGATTTTTTCTCTCCAAAAGGAATTTGTCCCTATATCAGTGAGTTAGACTTAGACTTTTTTCTTATCTATGGATGATTTCAAATGGGGCATGCTTCAACTCTTTTTCTGATTACCATTGCTCCATTACCGAACTAATCTTTCGCCGAGATCTTTGTATGGCTGTGTTATACGTTGTAGTTGGTTTTGTTCCTCCTCTCCTACGAAATGAGTGTTTAGTTGTAATAACTGTTGACCTGCATTTAGATATTCTCGGAGAGCCTCGCGTAGTTGATAATTTATCTCCTCCATATTGATACTGCTTCCGAATATTGATACCGCTTTCGAAGTGTTCGTTCGCTGAGTGTCAAAAAATGATGAATGTATGGAAATAACGCTGGGTTTTATACGTTTAAGGAGGATTGAAATTTTTAAAGAGCGCGGACCTGACGGGAAACACCAGGATTGTACTGTGTGACACTGAGTTAGGAGTGGTAAAAACAGCATGAAACGCCGACGTGGGAAAAACATAGGAAAAAATGACGTCATGAGTCAATCAGTTCAATCCTCCTGTAAAGCTATAAAACCCAGCGATATTTTTACATAAAATCATATTTGTTCCAGTATGGTTCGAATTCTTGTCTACCCCCACTGCGCAAGCAGATGTCTGATAGAGTGTGGGAAATGTTTTGCCATACTTTTTTTACCCTTGTGTTTTGTTGATTTGCAAAAGAAACAGTTCTTTGTTACTCGTTTTTTCTTCTTTTCGTTGTTTTGCTTTTTCTCCTCTTTTAGATCCAAAGTTTGTTGTTTTCTTAGATTATCGTTTGTAGATATTTTTTTCTCTGCCTGTTCTGTTATTTTGCAGATTTTTGAATCGGTGATATCCGTTGTGTCGGACTGCATGTCTACGGTCTGATTTTCAACCGGTGATATTGTAGTCTGTAGTGAACTTGTTTTCCATGTATTTTCGTTGTAGAATGAATTTAGTGTCCCGACGAATTTCGTATGATGGAGATCGACAACGTTGTAAGACGATGGTGAAATTTCGATGTCATGACTGTGTGGGTTCACGTAGACAAAAAAACAAATGTTCCTGTCTGATTTTCTTTTTTGGACAATTTCTGGACCAATGTCCTGCTTCGTTGCACGTAAAACAAATATTTGTTCTCTCACCATTCATCCGATATCGTTTGTCGAGCGTCGCTTGATCTAAAACTCTATAGCTGATAGTACAGCGTATAGAGCTATTTATAAAAAAAAAACGCTTCACTACTAGACGCTGACGTAGTGTACCTCTACCCAATGGTCTATTTATAGCAACAGACGCTAACGTATTGTGATTTAACCCCTTGTCACACTAAACGGCGTTTCCACTGAGTTGGCACGGTGTTGTTTAAGTTCCCAGACTGCCAAGAGATCGCAGGAAAAATGCGAAGCTCCCGTGGCCTATTATCGCGTTCCTGATGTTGATGAAAAAAAAGCAAGAAGGAAATCAAGTACATTGATATCTGTTCTCTGTACCCTTATGTTTGTAAACACAAATCCTATCCTGTAGGTCAGCCAGAAATTTTGTCTGCTGAGAATATTGACATGAACAATATTCGACAATATGAGGGCTTAATCAAATGCAAAGTTTTGCCTCCAACTGATTTGTTTCACCCCATTCTCCCAGTTCACTGTAACAACAAAATGATGTTTCCATTCTGTATGAAATGTGCAGAAGAACGTTCAAGTATTTGTAGCCATGGTGAAGAAAAGAGGGCTTTGGTCGGAACTTGGGTTACTTTTGAATTATTCAAGGCTCTTGACTGCGGTTATCGATTATTGCAAAGTAAAAAAGTTAAAAGTAGAAAAAGTCAAGAGTCTCTCTTATATAGGTCTAGATCTACATGCAGTGAGGAAATATTCCCGTAAAATGGTCTTTACAAGTGTGTGAACCAATAATTATTCCAAGTTATTTTTCTTGACATAAATGAACGAAAGTGTCAAGGAACTGTCTTTCTTTTGTTAAGGAAATCAGGGATATTCACCCTATTTCACATGTACAAATCTACGAAAGAAAAAATGCTTTCTACTTTTGACAACGCTCAAAATTCGAACTCACACCTTTTTTATATTAGTTAAGCGTATAGAGGTATTTATAAAAAAGCTTTACTAGACGCTGACGTAGTGTACCTCTGCCCAATGGTCTATTTATAGCAACAGACGCTAACATATTGTGATCTATGCCCCTGTCACACTAAACGGCGTTTCCACTGAGTTGACACGGTGTTGTTTAAGTTCACAGAGTACCAACAAAGGTTTTCGTTTTGATTTCTGAACAATAGATTGAAATGCTCGAATCAAAGTTTTTTGCCCAGAAGAAAAACTCCATTATTCAAATTGGCAATCATGACCAACTATGTTTTGCAAGAGCCGTTGTTGTGGGAATTTGCTACAGTGAACGTGAAAACACCGGGGCATGGAATAGAAAATGGGATCGTATTTGTCGTTCAAACCGCCCTCTTCGAAAGACTGAAGCTGAGAAATTGTTGAATGAAGCTGGAGTTTCACCAACACAACCTGTAGGAATTGACGAATACAAAAAAATTCAAGCATTCTTGTATGAAAAAGGCTATGTCATTAAAGTTCATCAACAGCATTCAAAAGTGTAAAAAATATTTGAACATCCAGAAGTGAAAACCAATAGTAAGATCATACATTTGTACTTTCATCAAAACCATTATGACATCAAATCTATCAAAGGTTTTTTTGTTGTGGATATTATTGTGAGTTCTGTGATGTGGGTTACTCTCACCGGGAAAGTCATGCTTGTTCAATGATCTGCAAAGGTTGTTACCGCAAAGGAAAATGTCCATCAGATTCAAAAGAAAATGTTTGCAGTTATTGCAGTAGACGACTTTTTAGTGCTGAATGCTTTGAAAATCACAGAATTGTTCAAGGTAGAGAAAAGAAATCCATTTGTGAATTAGTGAAACTCTGTTCAAAATGTGGTGTGCAATATCTTGTCAGAAAGAAAAATCATGTTTGCAATGGAAAGAAAAGGTGTCATATCTGTAAGAAAATTGTTAACTTTTTTTATCGATGCTATATTCAGCCTTACCAAAGTAAGTTGAACCATGACAGCGATGACGAGACGAGTTCTTCTGTAGTCAAAAAACCACAGTTTATTTTCTTTGATTTTGAATGCAAACAAGACAGGTGTACACATCCCGAATTATTGTATTGCACACAGAGCATGTGATGAATGTATCGATAAATCACTTGATTTTCATTGTTCTACATGCAGTGAATTTGAAGAGGGTAGGGAAGTTATTTTTCAAGGTGAAGAAACTTTGAGTCAATTTTGCAAGTGGCTCTTTTCAAAACATCATAAAGGAGTCACGGCTATTGCCCATAATTTCAAAGGTTATGACGGTCAGTTCATTCTTGGCTATATTGTCAAAGTTGGGTTAAAACTTCCAAAATTGATCATGAATGGAAACAATATTATGAAGTTAGAACTGAATGGTGTACGTCTGGTCGATTCTTTCAATTTCATGAGCTTTGGTTTGGCAAAATTTCCAGCCATATTTGGTCTTCAAGAAAATAAAAAAGGTTACTTTCCTCACTGGGCAAATACAGATGAATTTTGGAGTTACATTGGACCTTACTTGGATATGTCTTATTACAAACCCGACTCAATATCTGAAGAGGTTAGGTCAAAATTCATAGTTTGGTATAATGACAAAGTTCAAAAGGGTGAGGAATTCAATTTTCAGAAGGAGATAACTGATTTGTTTCACCCCGTTCTCCCAGTTCACTGTAACAACAAAATGATGTTTCCACTCTGTATGAAATGTGCAGAAGAAAGTTCAAGCATTTGTAGGCATGGTAAAGAAGAGAGGGCTTTGCTCGGAACTTGGCATTTCAATTCTGTGTCAGATCAGTTCTTTAAACGTTATGTGGACAATTTCTTGAAAATTAAGCAAGAAACCTGTGGTTATCCAGATCGGTGTCAATCAGACTCAGAAAGAGCAATTGCACAAAGACATTACGGAATATGAAGCCAAATGTGAAACTCGTGGTATTTGCGAATTTGAATTGTAAAAAATTTTGTTATATACTGTATTGTAAATAATTCATTGTGAATAATTCATTGTGAAAAAATATTTCAGTGTGATTTTTTTCATTGTTAAGAAAATGTTTTTATGCTGTATTGTAAAAAATGTTTCCTTGTGAATTTTTTCATTGTCAAGAAATTTTTTATGCTGTATTGTAAAAAATGTTTCCTCGTGAATTTTTTCATTGTCAAGAAATTTTTTATGCTGTATTGTAAAAAAATGTTTCCTTGTGAATTTTTTCATTGTCAAGAAATTTTTTTCATTGTCAAGAAAATTTTTATGATGCATTGCAAAAAAAATGTTTCATTGTTTAGTTCTGTTCAATAAATAAAAATTCAAAAAAAAACAATAGAGCTCTTTATTCTGTTTTTTTCCCCAAGACTTGTTCTGTCTAATTTTTCCTATACATCGGGTCATAACTTTTTTTGCTATATTAGCATGAAACGTAGCATGGGAAAAAATGTATGTGCTTTCCGTCAGGGCCGTGCTCTTTAAAAATTTTCAATCCTCTGTAAACGTATAAAACCCAGCGTTATTTCCATACATTCATCATTTTTTGACACTCAGCGAACGAACACTTCGAAAGCGGTATCAATATTCGGAAGCAGTATCAATATGGAGGAGATAAATTATCAACTACGCGAGGCTCTCCAAGAATATCTAAATGCAGGTCAACAGTTATTACAACTAAACACTCATTTCGTAGGAGAGGAGGAACAAAACCAACTACAACGTATAACACAGCCATACAAAGATCTCGGCGAAAGATTAGTTCGGTAATGGAGCAATGGTAATCAGAAAAAGAGTTGAAGCATGCCCCATTTGCCAAGCGAATTTCGGATGCTGTCATTAGAAGTGGAAAAAAACAACGTGAGACGAAAAAACACAGCCTCCAAAACAAAACAGCCCTTTTCAGGGCTAACCCAACAGTTCTTTTCAGAGCTAACCCAACAGTCCTTTTCAGGACTAACCATTTACCACGAAAGTTCTATCTTCAAATTGTCATTTCTTCAAATTGTCAAACTTCTTTCTTTTAGAAGAGTTACACTCTGAAGAGTGAAAAAACTCAGAAAAAGTCTAAGTCCAACTCAGTGCTCAGGCTTTTAGAGAGAAAATTCATCCATAGATGCAGAAGAAAATCAGAAAAACTAAGTTCAACTCAGTGATGTAGGATATTTGCAATTAAAGGCTAGGTAACGGACAAAAAATGACACATTTTCTATTGTTAATCTTCTTTCCTCTTAGAAGAGTTACACTCCAAAGAGTAAAAATCTCAGAAAAGTCTAAGTCCAACTCAGTGATGTAGGATATTTGCAATTAAAGGCTAGGTAACGGCCAAAAAATGACATTTTCTATTGATAATCTTCTTTTCTCTCAGAAGAGTTATACTCCAGAGAGTAAAAAAACTCAGAAAAAAGTCTAAGTCCAACTCAGTGATGTAGGATATTTGCAATTAAAGGCTAGGTAACGGCCAAAAAATGACACATTTTCTATTGTCAATCTTCTTTTCTCTCAGAAGAGTTACACTCCAGAGTGTTAAAAAACTCAGAAAAAAAGTCTAAGTCCAACTGAGTGCTCAGGCTTTTAGAGAGAAAAATCATCCAGAGAGTAAAAAAAACTCAGTCTAAGTCCAACTCAGTGCTCAGGCTTTTAGAGAGAAAAATCATCCATAGATGCAGAGAAAACTAAGTCTAACTCAGTGGTCAGGCTTTTTTTAGAAAGAGAAATCACCCATAGATGCAGAAAAAAAGTCTAAGTTCAACTCAATGGTTAGGCATTTAGAAAGAGAAATCATCCATAGATGCAGAAAAAACTAAGTACAACTCACTGATTAGGCAATTAGAAAAGAGAAATCATCCATAGGGTGAAAAAAACTAAGTTCAACTCAATGGTCAGTCTTTTAGAGAGAAAAAATCATTCATAGGGTAAAAAAGTCTAAGTTCAACTCAATGATTAGGCAATTAGAAAAGAGAATTCATTCATAGAATGAAAAAAGCTAAGTTCAACTCAATGGTCAGACAATTAGAAAGAGAAATTATTCATAGGGTAAAAAAGTCTAAGTTCAACTCAATGATTAGGCAATTAGAAAAGAGAATTCATTCATAGGTAAAAAAACTAAGTACAACTCACTGATATAGGGACAAATTCCTTTTAGAGAGAAAAATCATTCATAGGATGAAAAAAGCTAAGTTCAACTCAATGGTAAAACATTTAGAGAGAAGAAATCATCCATAGATAAGAAAAAAGTCTAAGTCCAACTCACTGATATAGGGACAAATTCCTTTTAGAGAGAAAAAGTCATTCATAGATAAGAAAAAAGTCTAAGTTAAACTAAATGATATAGGGACAAATTCCTTTTAGAAAAGAGAAATCATTCATAGATGCAGAAAAAACTAAGTACAACTCACTGATTAGGCAATTACAAAAGAGAAATCATCCATAGGGTGAAAAAAACTAAGTTCAACTCAATGGTCAGTCTTTTAGAGAGAAAAATCATTCATAGGGTAAAAAAGTCTAAGTTCAACTCAATGATTAGGCAATTAGAAAAGAGAATTCATTCATAGAATGAAAAAAGCTAAGTTCAACTCAATGGTCAGACATTTAGAAAGAGAAATTATTCATAGGGTAAAAAAGTCTAAGTTCAACTCAATGATTAGGCAATTAGAAAAAAGAATTCATTCATAGGTGAAAAAACTAAGTACAACTCACTGATATAGAGAAAAATCATTCATAGGATGAAAAAAGCTAAGTTCAACTCAATGGTCAAACATTTAGAGAGAAGAAATCATCCATAGATAAGAAAAAAGTCTAAGTCCAACTCAGTGGTCAGGCTTTTAGAAAGAAAATCATTCATAGGGTAAAAAAAGTCTATGTTCAACTCAATGTCCAGGCATTTAGAAAGAGAATTCATTCATAGAATGAAAAAAGCTAAGTCCAACTCAGTGATATAGGGACAAATTCCTTTTAGAAAAGAGAAATCATTCATAGAATGAAAAAAGTCTAAGTCGAACTCAGTGATATAGGGACAAATTCTTTTTAGAGAGAAAAAATCATTCATAGATAAGAAAAAAGTCTAAGTCAAACTCAGTATTCAAGCATTTAGAAAGAGAAACCACTTAGAGGCTAAGTAGTGGATAGAAGTAAAACAATAAAGCAATCGTAATAGCATATGGGTAAAAAACTAAGTCCAACTCAATGGCCAGGCTTTTAGAAAGAGAGAAAATCATTCATAGGGTGAAAAAAAACTAAGTCCAACTCAATGGTCAGGCTTTTAGAAAGAGAGAAAATCATTCATAGGGTGAAAAAAACTAAGTCCAACTCAGTGCTCAGACATTTAGAAAGAAAAATCATACATAGGTGAAGAAAAAACTAAGTCCAACTCAATGGTCAGGCTTTTAGAAAGAGAGAAAATCATTCATAGGGTGAAAAAACTAAGTCCAACTCAGTGATCAGGCTTACCCTTTACTTTCCCTTAACTTTCCCTTTTTTGCAGAAAAATTCCACTCGGGGTAGTCTCTTTGGGTGGATTTATCCCCAGAGTACCACCCATACGGCCGCCATTTTGAATGCTAAATCCCTCTCAGGGTAGGTAGAATAGGGATTATAAAAAATGCAACTTCTTTCAGGGTGGCAGAATAGGGACAAATTTCTTTCAGGGTAGGCAACGTAGGGCTCTCAGGGAGGGTCGAATACGGATCTGACCGGGCCTGTCAGATCCGGATGAGACCCTCCTATACTACTTGTATGTCCTGGCGTGGAATGCTTTTTGTATGTTGATGACTTTTGCATTTGCTATAGGTCTAAGCATATGCATACCATTGAACGGCAGTTACAACAAGTTTTAAACAATTTAAGCAAATGGTCGGGAGAAAATGGTTTTAGATTTTCTAAGACCAAGACCAAATGCATGCATTTTTGTCAGTTAAGAAAATTTCATCTAGACCCAGAACTTAAGCTAGATGGTGTACAAATTGAGGTCGTCCCTGAATTTAAATTCTTAGGTCTTTTATTTGACTCTAAGCTGTCATTTATTCCTCACATCAATTATTTGAGCAATAAATGCCAAAAAGCTCTTAATCTTATACGTGTTGTCTCCAGCATGGACTGGGGAGCCGACAGGAAAGTGTTACTGAGACTATATAGATCACTTGTTCGTTCCAAGTTAGACTACGGCTGTGTTGTATATGGATCAGCACGGCAATCGTACCTCCGTAAGCTGGATTCTATCCACAATCAGGGTTTACGTTTAGCCATAGGCGCTTTTAGAACATCTCCTGTTAATAGTTTGTATGCAGAGGCAAATGAACCATCTTTGAATTTACGTAGGAAGAAACTTTCCATGCAATATTACCTAAAGTTAAAGTCCAATCCAGAAAATCCCACGCATGAGGTTGTGTTTGAAGCGCTCTACAAGGACAAATTTTTAAACAGAGAAAAAGTCATACCTCCGTTTAGTTTACGCTGTGAGGCGGATATGAATTGTCTTGAATTCGATCTGGAGGATGTAGCGAAACAAAAAATTTCTGATGTTCCTTTATGGACCTCTGGCAGTCCAACATATATTTATAATCTTGCTTCAGATAAGAAAGCTACAACAGATCCAATGATTTATAAGAACAAATACCTTGAGATAAAAGAGCAATATTACAATTACGAAGAGATATATACGGATGGTTCCAAAGATGGAGAAAAAGTCGCTTCGGCTGCCGTGCTGGATGGCGAATTATATCAGTTTCGTCTACCTAATAATGCTTCGATTTTTTCTGCGGAGCTTAAGGCGATTGACCTCGCTCTCAACCATATTCAACAAGACGCTTACTGGCGCTACATTATATTTACTGATTCTTTGTCAGCTATTCAAGCACTTGAGAGTGAGAGAACAGATAATCCACTTATTGTCAGTCTTCTTGAAAAGTTGTCCAGAATCTGTGTGGAAGCCAATATTGTATTCTGCTGGCTCCCTAGCCATATTGGTATTAATGGAAATGAAGAGGCAGATAAAGCTGCCAAGGAGGCATTATCTTTTAATGTTTTACCTTTTAAAGTTCCTTTTAATGATTTTAAGCCATTGATAAATACCTTTATTCAAAATATTTGGCAGCAGTCCTGGAGTGATCCAGCCAATCAGCCCCCAGCCGGACGGGGGGTAGAATTCGCCGGCTGCCGTCCTGCAGAGTGGTAAGACCCCACCAATGGACCCGCCTGTTTGCCGTGGGTGGAGACTCGTAAGCCGGAAAAGAGGGTCCTGGCAGTTGAGGGGAGCCCAGGGATCTCCAGCTCTTCAACACACTGCTTTGGCCTCGGCTTCGGTGTAAACGAGAGCCTAGATGGGCCCGGTCTAGTGCAATCGGCTGGTCGTTTTTAGATTTTGGGCATTTCGAACAGTTTTAAAAGTCTCTAACACTTTCAATGCTATACAGAAATAAAACCATTTTTGTCTGTATTACATGTGTTTTCCTGATACTGCATGTATCTCTTACCTATTTAGTGTTGTTCTAGCATATATACCTACTTCATCAGTATGTCCATTTTAACTGCCTTCCTTTATGTATTTTAGTCCCAAGTCTATTTTAGGCTCATGGGCTAATTGGGTTGTGCGGGTTGTTTGGTTTGGTTTGACTTACGTGGCTGCATCCTGGTCTGGGGATGTTGCCACGCATCTTCTTCGCCGAATTTTGTGATTTGCATGGCCTGAGTATATCATTTGGGTAACCCTGACATGCAGAGCTGGATATTCCGCTCTATTAGTCATGTCCCCTTTGTTGGACTCCATGGTGGGTGGGGGCCGCAAGTGACGAATTTTAATTACTTAATCATGGATCCCCAAACAAAAAAACGAACACGCAAAGAATTTGATAACGAACAGGCTGAAGTTGAATCGACCGAACCTTTTGCACGCTTCTTGATCATTGAATCTTTAGAACCTGAAAAACCATTGACTAAACTGTCACCATTCGTAATTGAAAAGGTACTTGTTTCTTTGGCAGGCTCACCGAAGTCTGTCAAAAAACTGAAAAACGGCACTTTGCTTGTAGAGGTGGAAAGAGCGCAACATTCAAAAAACCTGCTAGGCTTGAAACGATTTTTCGAAATTCCCGCAAAATGCACTACTCACAACACTTTAAACTCTTCCAGAGGAATAATCAGATGTCCGGATTTGGCTGGGGTAGATGAAGATGAAATCGTTACAGAATTATCGACTCAGAATGTCATAGAGGCCAAACGTATTCGTATCTTTCGTGATGGTGTCCGCAAGGACACGAATACCATAATTCTGAAGTTCAAAACGGCAATTTTACCAAGAACACTGAAAGTTGGATACATGAAAGTTCCTGTGGACCTCTATATCCCGAATCCTTTGCAGTGCTATAGATGTTTTAAATTTGGCCATCATGAGAGGCAGTGCAATGCTGATGATCACTGTAAACGATGTGGTACGAACGAAGTTGAAACATACCATACCTACCCTTGTGACAAACCCCAGAAATGTCTTAATTGCGGCGAAGAGCACTATTCGACATCCCGCTCATGTAAAGTATGGAAGAGGGAAAAAGAAATCATAACAATAAAGTATCGTGAAAGCCTGTCATTTGCAGAGGCAAGGAAGATCGTGGATGCACGACAAGCATTGGGTGCATCTTATTCAAGCGTTACAAGGTCAAATACAGTCAAAACAGTTAATTTAAAAGATACGCAAACGAACGATGTGTCAGTGCAAAGAGATTCAACAGAGAAACAGACCTCACCTTCTGTCAAACCACAAAAACCAGTAACAAATAAAAAACCAGAAAAGCCTGTTCGAAAACAAAGTCCGAACAAATCTTCAGAAAAGGTCATCTCGGACCGCCTTCCGAAGGGGTCTGATGACCCAGTACAACAACACAACCGCTTCCAATGTCTTGAGGAAGACATGGACGCGGAAAATGACCATGCAGAAACAAACACAAACAAGCAAGGTCGTATTATCAAATTAAACAACAAGAAATGAATTTGCACATACTTCTAGTTCTCAGTGGTATCTTATTTACTATAAATTTAGTAATGGATAATACCATTCTGCAATGGAATTGTCGTAGCATTAAAGCTAACTTCGAGGAATTAAGCCTTTTAATAAATGAAAAGAAACCAGTTGCAGTTTGTTTACAGGAGACCTTTCTTAAGGACTCCGACAAATTCTCCTTAAAGTACCACTCAAGTTATTTAAAAAACTTTTGTGGTAACGATAAAGCTTCTGGAGGTGTAGCCTTGATTGTGAACAACAATGTTCCGCACCATTCTCTTAACCTTGAAACTACTTTACAAAGTGTCGCGGTAAGCATTTCCCTCAATAAGACGATAACACTGTGTTCTATTTATCTACCACCTAGTTCGCCAATTGACCCAAGGAAACCTGATGATCTGATAAGTCAATTGCCGAAACCGTTCATTTTAATGGGAGATTTTAATTCCCATCATACATTATGGGGATGCACAGATACGAATGACAAGGGTCGCACGATTGAGGAATTTGTTACTAAACACGACCTTGTTCTGCTTAATGATAAATCTTCAACTTACCCTCATCCTGCTACTGGTTCTTATTCATCCTTAGACTTAAGTATATGCAGTCCGGAAATTTTCACTCATTTAAGTTGGAAGGTTGACGACGATCTTCATGGAAGCGATCATTTCCCGATCCTTGTATCGGAAGTTGGACCATCTGTACAAGAACGTCCAGAACGCTGAAAGCTTCATAAAGCAAATTGGGAAAAGTTCAAAATTCTTTGCGAACAATCAATTGATCCCAATGCCTTTGATGAATGTGAAAATCCAGCAGAACTGTTTACTTCTTTGCTTTACTCGGCTGCAGAGAAATCAATTCCTCGGACGTCGACAAAACCAAAGCATCCAAGCAAACCATGGTTTAGCGATGATTGTAAGAAAGCTATAGCTGAGCGAAAACCTGTTCTGAGAAATTTCAATCTGAGGCCTACTCAGGAAAATCTTGCAAGGTTCAGAATTGCACGTGCGAGAGCACGACGAACTATAAAACAAAGTAAACGTGCGTCTTGGCGACAGTATGTATCCAGATTAAATTCTAGATCATCTGTCAAAAAGACATGGGAGATGATACGGAAAATTAACGGTAAATGTACTGCCAATAGTGTTGGTCATCTTGATACAAATAATGGGAATTTTACTTCTAAACATGACATTGCCAATGTGCTGGCCGATACGTTCGCCAAGAAATCTTCTGATGAAAATTACTCGTCCACATTTCGAAAGCATCAGTCCGTACAAGAGAAATCCAAATTGAATTTTAAATCCAGTAACAAGGAACACTACAATAAAGAGTTTACCATTAAAGAGCTTAAAAAAGCTCTTAAAAAATGTCATGACACTGCAGTTGGTTCTGACGATATCCATTATCAATTCCTTAAACACTTACCGTATCGTTCCTTCCATTGTTTACTTCAAATTTTTAATCAAATCTGGAGGACAGGTGTTCTTCCAGACTCTTGGAGAGAAGCTATAGTTATTCCTATTCCTAAGCCGAACAAAGATACTACAAATCCTAGCAACTACCGCCCTATAGCCTTAACAAGTTGTATTTGTAAAACCATGGAAAGAATGGTAAATGACCGCCTAGTTTGGTTCTTAGAAAAAAATAAACTTATTTCTACAAACCAGTGCGGATTTCGTAAACAGAGAAGCACACTAGATCACTTAGTTCGCTTCGAGACTTTTATACGTGAAGCCTTTATAAAGAAAGAACATGTTGTTTCTGTCTTTTTTGATTTAGAAAGTGCTTACGATACCACCTGGAAGTATGGTATTATGAAAGACCTCTATGATTTCGGTATTCGAGGTCGCCTTGCCTTTTTCATTTCTGCTTTTTTAGATGAACGTCAGTTCAGAGTCCGGGTTGGAAATACATTTTCCAGTCCACGTGAGCAAGAAATGGGCGTCCCCCAGGGAAGCATCCTCTCAGTTACACTGTTTAGTGTTAAAATTAACAATATTGTTAAATCTGTTTGCCCTGGAGTAGAATGCTTTCTTTATGTTGACGACTTCTGCATTTGCTATCGGTCGAAACATATGCACACGATCGAAAGACAACTTCAACAGGTCTTAAATAACTTAAGCAAATGGTCAAACGAAAACGGTTTCAAATTTTCAAAAACCAAGACCAAATGTATGCATTTTTGTCAGTCGAGGAAACTTCATCTCGACCCGGAGCTGACACTAGATGGTGTTCACATTGAAGTCGTTCCAGAATTTAAATTTTTGGGTCTTTTATTCGACTCTAAACTTACGTTCATACCACATATTAATTATCTTAGTAACAAATGCCAAAAAGCTCTGAATCTTTTACGTGTTGTTTCCAGTATGGACTGGGGAGCAGATAAAAAGTACTATTAAGATTGTATAGGTCACTTATAAGATCTAAATTAGACTACGGTTGCGCCATATACGGGTCAGCACGTCAATCATATTTACGCAAACTTGATACTATTCATAATCAAGGCTTGCGTATTGCATTAGGTGCATTTAAAACTTCTCCAATTAATAGTCTGTATGTTGAAGCAAATGAACCTTCGTTAAATCTTAGGCGAAAGAAACTTTCCATGCAGTACTATCTAAAATTGAAGTCAAATCCAAAAAACCCAACTCATAAAGCTGTTTTTGAACCACTGTACAAAGACGAATTTTTAAAGAAGGAAAAGATCATCCCTCCTTTTAGTCTTCGTTGCGATGCCGACATACAAATTCTTGATTTTGATCTCGATGACATCGAGGAAAATAAAGTAACAGACGTGCCTTTATGGACTTCTAACAGTCCCACATTCGTATATGATTTAGCATCATATCAAAAAGCCACTACAGATCCTATGATTTTTAAAAGCAATTATCTTGAAATAAAAAGGCAATACTATAATTATGAACCCATTTATACAGATGGTTCAAAAGATGGTGACAGGGTTGCTGCAGCTGCCGTGCTAGACGGTGAATTGTATCAATTCCGTCTTACAGATAAATCTTCCATTTTTTCTGCAGAGCTAAAGGCAATAGACCTTGCTCTTGATCATATAAAAGATGACGGTTACTGGCGTTATATTATTTTTACTGATTCGCTCTCTGCAATGCAAGCACTTGAACACGAGAAAATAGACAACCCGCTCATTACTAATCTTTTAGATAAGTTATCAAGCATCTGTGAAACTGATGATGTTGTGTTCTGCTGGCTTCCCAGTCATATTGGCATTCGTGGTAATGAGGAGGCAGACAAAGCTGCCAAGGATGCATTATCACTCGATGTTTTACCTTTCAAAGTACCTTTTAACGATTTTAAACCTCTTATTCATACTTTTATTCAAAATGTCTGGCAAAGATCTTGGAGTGATCCGATAAATCAGCACAATAAATTATTTTCTATAAAGCCGAATACAGGTGAATGGCTACCAGGCACGCGGTCAAACCGCCGAGAAGTTGTTTTGGTCCGCCTACGAATAGGTCATACACACTTGACGCATTCATACCATCTCAAAGGAGAGGAAGCTCCTCAATGTATCCCATGCAACACCATTATCACTGTCAAGCATTTACTGATAGAGTGCACAGACTTTGCACCTATCAGGGACAGGTACTTTAAGGTTGACAGTTTAAAAACACTTTTTGATACTGTGAAGTTGGAATCACTATTCGAATTTTTGAAGGAAGTTAACCTTTTTAAGAAGATTTAGTCTTACGTTTCTTGGCTTTTCTTTTAACGGCACTCTTTACATACATTGTTTTTCCTCTTAAATGGGGAGATTTTTACTCCATTGGAGGTTGTTTTGTTTTAAAATGGCTAAGATTTTAGGGCCTATTGGCCTATACAAAGTTTTTTTTTTTTTTTTTTTTTTTAATTATTCAACCAAGGTTGCTACCTCATTGTAACTGTTTTAAACATCAGGTTCCAACGTTTCACGGTATCATCTGAAGTAAAGGCATGCTTAAATTTGTAATTGCGCCCAATATGACCCGAGCTGTCGACGGGCCCTAAAACACTACTCATTCATTCATTCATTCCAGCCAATCAAAACAACAAATTATTCACTATCAAACCAAGTCTTGGCGAGTGGCTTCCAGGGTTGCGGACAAATCGCCGCGAGGAAATTATCTTGGCTCGTCTACGTATTGGTCATACATATCTGACGCACTCGTATCTCCTCAAAGGAGAAGAAGAACCTATATGTATTTCCTGCAGTGCACCTCTTACTGTAAAACATATACTTTTGGATTATATAGACCTTGCGCCAGCAAGGGACAAATTTTTTCGAGCTGATAGTTTGAGCGCTTTGTTCGATACTGTAAAGTTCGAATCTATCTTTGATTTTTTGAAAGAGATAAATCTCTATAAAAAGATATAATTTTAGGTTCTTTTGACCATTCGTATTTTTAACTATATGTCACTCATTTTGCTTATCTTTTAATGTTTACACAAATCAAATTTTAAGTTTTCTCGTATCATTACAGTATAAACAATATGCATTGCAGTACTTGTTTGTGCGCCCAATATGACCTTTGATGTCGACGGGCCGTAAAATTTCATTCATTCATTCATTCATTCCACTGTCCTGTATCGTGGTAATTCATGTAATCATTTTGATTTGTATCTACCCTGGTCTCTTCGTTTAATTGCTCTGCATTGGCTACCCCTTGATTGTCCACAGGCTTAAATTCTTTGAGTTGATATAGGCCAGTGTAACGATCATTTTGGGTCGGGGGAAGGCCTATTGCTCCGACCCATCTTCGTTTAAAGCCTCTTCTGACTCATCACTCTCTTCATCAAGGAGTGGGTCATACACTGCCGACACTTTCTTGGCCTCAGTTTTAATTTCGGCTTTACAATCTGCTCTCCAGTGACCTTCTTTACCGCAATTGAAACATGTTTTATTCCTTATTGGTGACCGTGTTCTCCTTTTCACAGCCATCGTCAGAGTAGCCACTGATTCGGTTAATTGAGTCATTTTCTGTTCCAATTCGTCCATTCTTTGACTTAATCGAGACTCGGATGTTGTTTGTCCAACAGGTTCCTGAAAATGAACCTGTTTTTTGGATTCTCTTTCAGAGTTTGTAGATGGCCTTGCTGCTCGGATCTCAGGATCGAGATCTGGCTCATAAATGCTTCTTATTTCTTTCCTCGATCTACCGTATACTGCCTGGCTGGTGTGTTGAAACCATCTAACACGATCAATAGCCTCCTCGATAGATTGAGGCCTTTGGTTGATAGCGTAAAGGCCTGCCTCTTTATCCAAACAGCCTTGGCAGAATCTTAAAACAGCCTACTTGTAAATCTGATTGTCAGTCAGGTCTGGATATGCCTGCATTGCCATGTTTACTACCCGGTCACTCCATTCAACCAAGCTTTCTTTTTGATTTTGGGTAGCATATGTGAAATGCATTTGAATTGTTTCTGGCAGGTCTTTAATATCAAATCGCTTGGCCAGTCTATTCACCACTTCGAAATAATCAATATATGGGTCCCTTTCCACCAGACGAGAATAAAATTAATTGGCCTTCCCCTCTAAGATCCATGACAACACATCACGTCTTATTGTGGAATTCCAGCCCTCCCTGTCCGCATAAGTGGCAAATTTTGTTATGAATGCACGCCAATCTGATTTTCCATCATACGTAATCGACTTTGGGATATTGACGGATTTGGTTCTAAGATTCCCAAATACATAAGGATCCCTCAATTCCAACTTCATAGGTGAACGCACCTGGTCAACTGCCTGTGGTCCGACACTGTCAGATGGGAATGACCAACTCGGACGCACAAATTCATTGATTTGGGTCCCTGGATGCTGCCCATATGCTAGCCCATACCTATGATCTTGCATTATTTTCCTATAATCTCCCCTCTGATCTTGGCGCCAATCACCTCGACTGTCTGAATATGTGCCCTGCCTGGTCGTATAACTGTACGGAGGGGACTGCACCTGTCTGTTCATGGATTCGAGTAGCTCCATCTGTGGTTCAGGGCGATAGATACGGTCCAATCGGTCACCTGCCGGTGACACATTAGCCTGTGCTTGCGTTTCATGAATAACCTTCAATGTGTTATCCATGAACTCTTGAGTTCTATCTAAGTCATGTGTGAAATCCGCTTGTGTTTGAGTAGAACTGGACCAGGTTTGTGAATGTGTGGTAACATAGGGTTGAAAGTCTACTCTGCTCATGGCTAGAGGCAAATCCCTTATTCCCAGAGTCGAGAATTTTTCAGGCGTTATATTTCCGTACGAGTCTCTTATTGCCAGTATTTTCTCAGCAATTTTGGTTCCTACACCCAGGATTAGCTCCAGATCTCGTGCTGAACAACAATTGATTTTTACCAACTCCATTGTTCACTTAGAGGCTTGTGAACACTTAAGCGAGCAGTATTAAGTTAAAGTTTTCTATTAAAACTGAAAGACTCTACAAATTTAGAATTTGAGGTCTTATCAATCAGGCGTGGTACTGTTGTACAATCATATATTTCCAGCCTAAGTAATTACTGGGTTATAAGGTTGTATATCGTGTCCGGTGTATATATAGAAACCCAGAAACACAGCAAACTTTTTTGTTTGTGGTCTCTTGGCTCTAATATTGATGATTCACATCAAGAGACACAAGTAACTTGAAGTCATGGTCTCTGCTGCCAGTCTGTAACTAAGTATTTTAATTAAAATGCACAACAATCTATGGTCAAACACTGTTTAAATAGATCTAGTAAGGAAAGATGAATAGAATTAACCTACCACAACTGCTCAAGCTATCAGGTAAGTTAATGTCCAAGTGTTTGAAAGATTTTATCAAATGATTTATATTTTATTATTTTATTAAAGTTGTTACACAATTCCTGAGTAATAATGTTGTGTTGATTTGCTAATCCAAACTAAACATCCAAAGAATCTTCAGTGTAACATCAGAAAGCTATTGAAAACACTAAATGAATTTATTATTGAATTTATTTTTATTATTTTTATTAATTTTAAAAGTTACTAAGTGGATGAATAAGTATTAAGTTATGAAACTGCAAGAGTCACTAAATCCAAAGAGTGTTAAGTATTAATTTATCTGAAATATAGCCCAAGGGAAATGAGCTTATCTATTTATTATTTATTTATTATTGACTTTATTATTTAATAAAGTGACCTGTGATTCGTTAAATTTCTTAATTAATGATTTATCTCAGCTAAACCTAATCATACAAGCAAAACGAAAGTGTTTGACCACAAATCAAAATACAATACTCAAGGGCTAGTCAAATGAATTAATTTTCAATTGCAAAAAGTCTTAAAAGTTTGGAAAAAAAAGTGACAGTGAGAAGAAATCGCTTCGATTAAGCCAAAGTCTGTGTACTTCCGTGTTTGTTAGCCGCTTCCGGTTTCGTGAATTAACGCGCGGGAAAATGCGTCTGCGCAAGTTTCTGCGACGATGCCGGAAATGAATTTCTATCCAAAATGGCGAATTTTGACTTGCTTGAGATTGTTGAAGATATTGACAAAAAATTTCAAAATCGCAATCCGTTAATCGAAAGTCGGTAAAAACGTTTCCGAATCCAAGCCAACGATATCACCCGAATAACAATTCAGTAAATCAAGCGAAATCGCGAGCAAAACCGATGAAAACCGTTATCGAAATAATGAAGCGTAGCGAGATCGTATCACCGCCCCATTAAATCGATAAGATCTTCGACCCTTAGCAATCCTTTACATCAACCTTCTACCGCTAATTCAAGCCGCAACGCGTGTATAAAACGCGTAGGCAGAATATCAATACAAAGGACGATTTAGGATCTATCAAAACCTGTAAATGTATCCAGCCTCGAAGGGACTAACTCCGACTGTTCGACGGCTGGCGACACCAAAAAAGCTCTGAAAGTTCCCAAGTTTTTGCGATGATTCAACGGTTTATAATGCCGACAACGCCAATATTGTCTAACCTACCAAACAGGTAACGAAATTGACTTACTTTTGGGACAGCTACCAAAGCCTCCTATCCTCAAGCATCAGTCTTCGTTAAATCTAGACAATCGAATATTTACGTCTTTACTGCTTGGAACTGTACTGTTGAATAATTGTATTTCGTAGCGCGGGAACAGGGGTTCTACGTAATAGCGCAGGGGCCAGCGGCCAGCCGTATTGTGGATTACTATTTTTAGATTTCTAGGGAATTCCACAACAACGTCACTCGACATAGGATGACGTCACTCTACATGGATTGTCGCAGATTTTACCACGTTTTCCTTGCACTGTGTTTATAGAGCCAAATTCGCGTGTCATGTTAGAATCCTATATAACAGAGCAAAGGAGATGCACTATTGACAAAATTTATAAAAATCAATGTTATATGTTAAGGCCATAGAAACCCAAAGTGGTTGTGAAATACTCCGAGACCCAAAGATTAAAACATGCTTTAAGTTTGGCTATTCTAGAAAGGGAGAGATGCCCATGACAAGGCTGGAACAAAGCAACATTATATGCCAAATTGCCATTTCGTGACAGGGCATAAAAATTACCTTTTAGCAAAACTCTATCATATGTTACTGGTAAAAAATAGAAGCTTTACGTCATATCATTAAATATTTTCTGTAACATAAAATTGTAAACAGTAGGAATCTCCCCGAACCGTGGGCAAAAGAATTTAACTTCATGTAAAAACAATCAAACCATAATGTTCTGATAATATGGTATCTCCTTTTGATGGTTAAGCTTGGAATGAAGTTTTAGTGAATTTCATTTCATGATTGCTGAAACAGTATGGAAATGGAATCGTTGAGGGACACATAGTCCAACAATGCCATGACTATACGCTCTTCTGAATTTCTTTCCAAAAGCATAATAGAAATTAAACACACTGTAGAAATTAGAGATGATTACCACAGCAATCCTGAATGAATACTTCAAAAGCATAAACAGTATCCAGTTCTGTCCTTCTTGCATTGGATCCTTCTGGACTAAAATTATACTGAAGCATACTGTAGAAACGGTCCAAAGTGATTCTTGAGTTGTCAATACAGAGCAGAGATTGAATTTCTTCTTTGTACTCCATGACAGCATCTAGAAATCCAAAGGATCCCAATCCCTTTTTGAACTGTTCAATCTCAGCAATTATTCTAAAAGAGATAATTGGTAACTGTTGACATGATCTCTTGATGATACAAGAAAACCATGATGGTCCTACATTTTTTTCATAAGTACCCGAGATAAATCTGTTTAACCCTTTACCAGGTGACAAAACTTTAGCCCGGTCCAAGTTGAAAGCATTTGCAGCCAACAATTTCAGTGTTGGCTGAAATGGTGCATTTCTTTAGTGACAGTGTAGAAAACACTGGGAAAAGGATAAAATGATGGTTACCTTCATTTTCTCCTTTTCTCACAATGTTTTCAAAAGGCTTCTTCCCACAGGTCGCCAACAGTCGTCATTGTGCGATAAAGGGTTAAAGGCTAAGGCTCAATTCACATGCCTACCTTTATAAACTGTAACTAAAGATACATGGGCTAGTAAATTGATGGTGTCGTGCTCGCACACTTATGCAAGTATTAACCTCCAGGAGTAAACGGCAGTAAATGAAACTATACTTACACCACCTCTGGAGATCATGCAAAATCACATTTGGTTTTAACTCTTTCCAATACCACAATACCTTAGACTTTTCCAAGTCAAAAGGACTCCCAGACAACAACTGAAATGTGGCACAAATAATGGAACTTATCTTTGATAAGGCATAAAACATTGTGGGAAAAGGACGAAATGCTGGTAATCTGCATTTTCTCCTTTTCCAACAATGTTTTCAAAAGGCTTCTTTGTCAGGGTCATTACAACTAAGAATTGTGTGGTAACGGGTCAAGTATTTATCATAACACATAACAGAATCCAGGATAAGCCAAAGTTAGTTGAATGAAATTCACGTTGATGGACATAAATAATGGCCCAAATCATACTCTTCTCAAAACAATTGCTAAGACCCAGGCATGAAGGATTGGTAAGGTGGACATACAGGGGAAGAAAAGTTTCAAGTAGCATGATTTAGGGTCTGTGCATTCCACCTGTGGATCTTGAATATTGTCCTTTTGGCTAACTAAAGTGAATAGGATACACTTTACATACCTGTAGTACATCAGCTGTTTTAATGCCAGCTGAAGTAACACATCCTTCTTTTCAATTGTAAATGGTGGATGAATTCCAGTGTCAATAAGCCAGTCTGATGGTATCTGGTCATCTGTTTCTGCCTCAGATAGCTAATTATAGAACATAAAAAACACAGAAAATTATAGAATAATGCTGGGATAATTGTAAACATTGACAGATAGACATGTAAATTAACCCTTTCCCAAACAAGCCCTTGCTTTTACGTGTCTGCAGTACGAGTCTTTTGAAAACACTGTTGGAAAAGGAGAAATTTCTCATTACAAGCAATTTCTCTTTTTCTCACAGTGTTTTCTACCCATTTGAAGAACTTCCTGCTATTTTTATAAAATTTGAAATTGTCGTCTGCAAACTCTTTGAGTTTGGAAGACATTGTAAAAGACACGAGTTTTCAACATTATGACTGCAGCTCTGTGGGATTTTATGTGGACGGTCAGTCTTACCCAGCTCACCCTCTTCAACCGAATTACGAAGCGGATAAATATACCGATTGTTACAGAACACTGGCTCATTTTAGAGAAGATGTCAATATTACCCTGAAAGAGTAAAATAAAGGTTACTGTCTGTATCTTCTGGATATTGACCCCTATTTTTCCTTTAACACGAAACGACGAGGACACTGTCGTTTAGTCATCAAGTTTGCCAAGGTCTTACCCGAAAGTGTCACCTTACTGGTGTATGCTACCTTCCCGGAAGTGTTAAGTATTGATCAATCAAGATCGGTGATGGTCCGTTAGACACTGGGACACTGATTGGACAAATGATTGACGTCATCTAGTGTTTATAAAAAAAAAAAAAAGTCTGTTGTAGAAGAGAAACAGAATGATTGTGTTTGTCCTTGCATGTGTATACTTCGTGGACGAGATGAGGTTTTATTTGACCTTACACAAGCTAAGACGAGAAGCGAGAGAGGCAGCAGATCATTTTGTAGACGAACAAAACCAAGGACATCATTGAAAATGACGTCATCCCTTTACTACCACCGGATTGGTTGATAAGGAATACATAAGAAGACCTGATTAGAACATATTATCACTATGTTAGGGTTGATCCTGACGAGCGTCACATTGGTGGACGAGGTCTTGTGGTGGTGGGCCAGATGTAAGATAGATCGAACTGCCAGAGAAGCGATAGAACGAGCTGCACTGTGGTATAGCAGGTATTTACGTCAACAAGCGAATCAAGGAGGATGAACACGTTAGAATTACGACAACTATTGGACAAGGAACCAAAGACCCAGTCAGGACGAGTCTGCGCTCTGAACCAGATGCCCAGAGCTATACGACGCCGACCTCAGCTGTATATTGTTAACACCCAGGAAAGTAATAAACCTGGCAAACATTGGCTAGTGCTGTATTTCCCACGAGTGGGGCCTGCCGAATATTTTGACTCTTTAGGACATGAACCAAAATACTACAGTTGGCGACTGGAACGTTACTTGAAGAAACAGGGAGGCTCTTATTTTCGTAACCGAAGACGTGTTCAGCAAGTGGGAACCAAGACCTGTGGACACTTCTGTTACTATTATGCGTATCAACGATGTACGGGGCGATCTATGAGGCACATCCTAAGTGACTTTATCCCAAACCGTTTGAATATAAATGAACACCTTGTTACTGACTTTGTGAATGAGAACGATTGGAGTGATCTTACGGATCTAATGCAAGACATGAGTTTAGATTAATTACGTGTGTAAAGAAAAAAAAAAATAAATAGATAAATAGGGATAGGAGGGAAGTTCTGGGGTATGACACCACCTTCCCGTGGTCCAGAACGTGAGTAACTTCGCCTTTAATGTTTGCAATATAAGATTAAAGGAAGAAGCGAAACTAAATGTGTCATATTTCTAGGGTAATGGGTCAAACCACAAAGCATCATGTACAGTTCATATTTTATTTCATCATACAATTTAATAGAATCGCATGGCATACATACATTAGTATATACAGTATATTTATCTCGTACATGATCAACTTCACAAATATATACAAGAGTCTGATTTCCGATTGGCGCGCTATATTTAGTAACAGTTTCTGTTTGGTTACCAGTTTGCACAGTCATTGGGGTTACATTCTGGGCACTGCAGCATCCCTATCTGGTTCATATGGTACGACTGTAAGTAACACGGGACCACTGCGTCTAGTTCGGGTAGGGTCTGTCCAATCTCAGGTATGAGGTCTCTGAGACGTTGATATTCTAATGGTCGTAAACACAACCCCTTTCTTGTGGGTACTACATTTTCTTCAGGTTTCCAATATTGTCTTATGTCCACACATACGCTACCTTTAGTTACTGTACAATATACATTGCCTCCCAAGTGGCAGTTGTAGCCCGTTTTATCCGTCAATGCCTGATCCACGTATTCTATAGTGTTGACCCAGTTTTTCCAACGCATCAGGGTTAAACTGATACCTTTCTTGGTGGGTTTTTCGTCTTGCCATTCTCTTAAGTCCTCTCGCCTCTCCCCCTCCCATTCTGTCACCTCTACTACACGTCCATTACCCAAGTTTCCTCTGAAAGTAGACATGTTATCAGTTGTAATTCTATAGTCTGAATGAAGAGTAAGGGCTGTTTGTCTTATTTATACATAAGGAGGCCTCATTCTGATCTATGTTCATTTCTAATCTCTCATTTGATTGGCCCACTATAATTAGAAGAATTATGTCATACCTATATTTAGACATCACATCACTGATCTCGTTTCTTATTGGTACGCTTTATTTAAAATAATTATGTCATACCTATGATTAGATATCACATCACTGATCTCTTTTCTTATTGGTCCGTTTTATTTAGAAAAATTATGTCATACCTATATTTAGATGTAGGATAACCTTAAAAAAGTATTATCTTTCACTATACATAAGTCATTGCGGTTCAATGGGGAGTGGAAAGCGTTCTAGACCTTTCTAACGAAATTAAATTCACTCAAATCAGTCAAGGCATAAGGGAGTTAGAAGCGATTTTACGCATGAGTGAGTTTCGTTCCGGTTAATTGATGCAATCGTCTAGGTCTCGGTGAGACCTTTCCAACGGTACATCAATGATCAAAATCGGTCAAATACTAAGGAAGCTGGAGCAATTTAAAGATTTTGGATTCCTTTAAGGGGTAGATAATAAGGGGGAGATCACTCGAATTAATTACGACAAACTTTAAACCGATGTATCTCGAGAACAAATAGAGCTAGACTCCTATATGTATATGTTTTCTGAATCAGCGTGATCAGACCTTTGCGGTACCTGTCTCATTTGAATCGGAGTATTTTGAATTTTGAGGGTTTAAATCTGCTCTATTGATCTAATTCCGCAATGCTTAAAAATCGAACCGTGAACCTAGGGTTCAAATGATAGCTGAGGATCTGTTCTCACGTTTGAGATTGTTTATAGAAAAAGTGTCAGTGTAAACAGTTGTCCTAGAAGCGAAAAACTGTTACATGGTTTAACAGATTTATATGGTTTTCAAAGGCCTTTAATCTGTAAGAAAAGTAGCACGAATACAGTGTGTCCCTAGATGATCAACCCAGACTGGACCCAGACAACTTCAGAGATGGAATCGTCGAAAGGAAAACGAGAACTAAAAACTTCGGTAGCTCAAAATGCTCTGTACCATCGAGCTATAAGTTGCAGTAATTTAGGGAATTTTTTCCGATATTTTAAAGATCTTGTAAAAACATGGGCCCTGTTCTTTTCAAAATGAAATTAAGCCTAATCCAAGTCCACCAATATTGACGTATAAGGAGCACCAGCCCCTGAAAGACCCCTTTTCATGTAGGTACTTGATAAAACTTGTTCATTCTTGTTTTTTTTAGCTCTTGACGAGTACATATCTATTTCATTTCTTCTCAAAATGAATTTCAAGACCATATTTAGTGGCATTAGTACACTTTATTTCTATACTGAAGTGTGTATTGGGGAATTAATTACCTTTTTGAAGGTTGGAAGTGGAAGTCATCGATTTGGTAAATATTTTTTCATTATTTGATGATTTCCATAAAAGTTATAGGTTGTGATTTTGTCATTTAAATGTATGCAGAACAAGAAACAAAAGGGTCACGATGGTCCTGTATCGCTCCACTGGCTTTTTTAATCCTTTTACCACATAAGTCAAAGATTTAATGACCCTGGAAATTTATAGATTGTAATTCTGTTATTTAAATGTTTGCAGAGCAAGAAACAAGAGGTTCACAATGGCCCTGTATCGCTCCACTGGCTTTTTTAATCCTTTTACCACGTAAGGAAAGCATGTTGTCTGCTAGTAATTTCTCTTTTTTCCCACAATGTTACTAATTGACCAGTTGAGATGAAAATTATATTTCATGTTATTATCACCTGCATTCGGTTTAAAGCTTTACCCTACCATGTAAAGTAGATACTGAAAGTGAATCTGTATTTATTTATTCATTTTGTTCTGATATGACACTCGGAATATTATATAAAAAAGAAATTGACATTATTGTTTGTAGGTGATGTAGTAATGAGGCTAAAGCTTACAAACGAAGATTGCCACTATCAGCTCGTAAGAACTTACCAACCAATTACTGATCACAATTCCCGAGTGAAAATTCTATTTAAAAAGGACTACAACGACTTACAAATGATTAATCTTGTACCAATATCGATGGAAAGAGCGCTGTATTTAATCAATGAAGTAAGTTATATTTACATCAGTTTTAGTATTTGTAATTGACTTTCACATTTATTTATTTATCATTTTTATTATTATTATTAATTTTTTGTTGTTGTTTTTTCTTCGAGAAAATTACTTCTGTATAACAAAATCATTCTATCAGAAACTTAGATTTTTTTTTTCTTTCTCTTTGTAGGTATCTACCTTTATACAAGACGAGTTGGCGGACAGATGTGTGACGTTTGACCTACTTGACATAGTTATTCACCACAAATTCACCGACGACGAGTACATATATTCTTTTGCAAACACCAGCTTGTATAATGACATTCCATTTGAAATTAATTTATCTGTAGAAAATCAAACAGAGCTGGAGTTTATTTCCTCTTTTTTACACGAGCTGGCACATTGTTTGACACCAAACTGTGATCATGATCACCATTGGCTTCAAACATGTGGTTATCTTTTCGATTTAGTATTTGAATATTTACATGATTTTAAAGATATGCCGAATCATCGTTTGATAGTGTGTGAATCTGGATCCAATGTGAAATTTGATTTAGATACACACCCAGTGATAAAAATGTGTAACTGCATCACTGTCAACACCCCTAGCTCCGGTTTGAGTAAAACTAAGAATTTTAATGAAATCGAAGTATGGGGGTGATATTTTATGGTAATATATATCACTGGGAAATCTATGGAATAATGATTTGGTTAAAAAAAAAAAAAAAAAAAACTATAGCGGGGATATCTATGGAATATTGATTTAGAAATAAATCTGACCATCACCGCCTGATCAGACTCAAAAGAGGAGTCGAAATAGTTTAAAACGAAAAACTTACTTTTTTTTTCTATTACATTCAGATAGGGTAAGCCGTAACTACCATCCATGTGTTTTTCAGCTTTTTGCACACTACTTTTAATCTGAAACTTTCAGCACCATATCCCGTCCATCCTATCATCTTATCAAATTGTTTTTCAAAATAATGTCTTCCTTTTTCGATCTTATTTCCGGTAGGGTTTTGGATGCAATATTTGACACTTGACATCATAATCTGTTGATTAATAAATACAGATGCCTGCTGAAAATATTCTGGATGGTACAAATGCTTCTCAAATGTGTGATATGATAAGCTAAACTTCATCTTGAAGAATGATCCCATACTTACGTCTGGACCCTATTTTGGATTGAATCAACTCCCTCATTGATCGAAAATCCCTGATTCTGATAGGTCCAATTTTAATCCGTTTTAGGGGTATAAACTCGAGGTCCTTTTATTGAATAAGCTATTGTCTGATCTTCCGGTCCTATGTCAACAGAAGCCAGACACGTTAATGACTTGAAAAAAAAAAAGGGATTAAGTTTGACAGCTGAATAGACCATTGTTCGTGCTTCCGTCACCAAATAAACAAAGCCAGACAGTATGGTGACATTAACAAAAGACCAATGTTCTGCCTTGTGGGCCTTTGTTAGGGGATTAACTTTGACAGTTGAATAGACCATTGTTCGTGCTTCCGTCACCAAATAAACAAAACCAGACAGTATGGTGACATTAACAAAAGACCATTGTTAGGATCTTCCCTATTATAGCTGATGTAATGACTCTAAATATAGTTGATGATCACATACCTAAATATAGCTTTGCGCATGCGCATCGTTCTACCTTAGACTCTGTTCTGGACTAAATGTCTCATTTGAGAGTAGGACCTTGAGGAGTGCACATCGGAGAGGGGTAAATTCATTTATTTATTGTCTTGTAAGGAAAGGGCCTGACCCTCAACTAAATATACACGTCAACTCTGTATACTGATCCAACATGGCCGATCCCTATCCATACTTTGACCAGGGCACTGCTGGTAAATTATTTACTTATTTATCGTCTGGCAAAGAAAGGGCCTGACCCTCAATGCCCGCGAGTACTTACCAGCACGAGGTATACACGTCAGCTCTGTATACTGATCCTAATCCACCATGGCTTATCCAATATGGCCGATCCTCATCCAAAATGGCGGACTCACCATATCCGCCGCGAATACCCATGACACACCAACAATTCCTTATATGCAAATGAGTTACTAAATATAGTAACACAATGGCCGAAAGT